>CAKAJE020001827.1:125399-366262 GCA_916610135.2 Macropis europaea | reverse complement strand
GAGACCCGATTAGATCATTTTATATTTTGGTTAATATAAGAATTCAGCGAAATTCTATCACATTTGTTCAATTTACGTCACTCCTATTTCAGATAGCGTATTGGGCTAAGCGGCATCTCAAAGCGCATGAAATGGCGAGTAAAATGCACTATTAAACTTCTATGATATAGCAATCGGAGACCCGGTTAGATCATTTTATATTTTGGTTAATATAAGAATTCAGCGAAATTCTATTACATTTGTTCAATTTACGTCGCTCGTATTTCAGATAGCGTATTGGGCTAAGCGGCATCTCAAAGCGCATGAAATGGCGAGTAAATGCACTATTAAACTTCTAGGGTAGGGCAAACAGAGTCCCGATTAGATCATTTTATATTATGGTTAATTTAAGAATTCAGCAAAATTCTATAACATTTGTTCAATTTACATCGCTCCTATTTCAGATAACGTACTGGGCTAGGCAGCATCTTAAAGCGCGTGGAATGGCGAGTAAAATGCACTATTAAACTTCTATGATACGGCAATCAGAGACCCGATTAGATCATTTTATATTTTGGTTAATATAAGATTTCAGGGAAATTCTATCACTTTTGTTCAATTTACGTCGCTCCTATTTCAGATAGCGTATTGGGCTAAGCGGCATCTCAAAGCGCGTGGAATGGCGAGGAAAATGCACTATTAAACGTCGAGGATAAGGCAAACAGAGACCCGATTAGTTCATTTTATATTTTGGTTAATATAAGAATTCAGCGAAATTCTATCACATTTGTTCAATTTACGTCACTCCTATTTCAGATAGCGTATTGGGCTAAGCGGGATCTCGACGCGCATGAAATGGCGGGTAAAATGCACTATTAAACTTCCAGGGTAGGGCAAACAGAGACCCGATTAGATCATTCTATATTATGGTTAATTTAAGAATTCAGCAAAATGCTATCACATTTGTTCAATTCACGTCGCTCCTGTTTCAGATAGCGTATTGGGCTAACCGGCATCTCAAAGCGCATGAAATGGCGAGTAGAAGGGACTATTAAACTTCTAGGGTAGGGCAAACAGAGACCCGATTAGATCATTTTATATTATGGTTAATTTAAGAACTCAGCAAAATTCTATCACATTTGTTCAATTTACGTCGCTCCTATTCAGATAGCGTATTGGGCTAAGCGGCATCTCAAAGCGCGTGGAATGGCGAGTAAAATGCACAATTAAACTTCTATGATAGGGCAATCAGAGACCCGAATAGATCATTTTATATCTTGGTTAATATAAGAATTCAGCGAAATTCCATCACATTTGTTCAAGTTACGTCGCTCCTATTTCAGATAGCGTATAGGGCTAACCGGCATCTCAAAGCGCATGAAATGGCGAGTAAAAGGAACTATTAAACTTCTAGGGTAGGGCAAACAGAGACCCGATTAGATCATTTTATATTATGATTAATTTAAGTATTCAGCGAAATTCTATCATATTTGTTCAATTTACGTCGCTTCTAGTTCAGATTGCGTATTGGGCTAAGCGGCATCTCAAAGCGCATGAAATGGCGAGTGAAATGCACTATTAAACTTCTAGGGTAGGGCGAACAGAGACCCGATTAGTTCATTTTACATTAAGGTTAATATAAGTATTCAGCGAAATTCTATCACATTTGTTCAATTTACGTCGCTCCTATTTCAGATAGCGCATTGGGCTAAGCGGCACCTCAGAGCGCATGAAATGGCGAGTAAAATGCACTATTAAATTTCTAGGGTAGGGCAAACAGAGACCCGATTAGATCATTTTATATTATGGTTAATTTACGAATTCAGCGAAATTCTATCACATTTGTTCAATTTACGTCGCTCGTATTTCAGATAGCGTATTGGGCTAAGCGGTATCTCAAAGCGCGTGGAATGGCGAGGGAAATGCACTATTAAACGTCTAGGATAAGGCAAACAGAGATCCGATTAGATCATTTTATATTTTTGGTTAATATAAGAATTCAGCGAAATTCTACCACATTTGTTCAATTTACGACGCTCCTCTTTCAGATAGCGTATTGGGCGAAGCGGCATCTCAAATCGCATGAAATGACGAGTGGAATGCACGATTAAACTTCTAGGGTAGGGCAAACAGAGACCCGATTAGATCATTTTATATTATGGTTAATTTAAGAATTCAGCGAAATTCTATCACATTTGTTCAATTTACGTCACTCCTATTTCAGATAGCGTATTGGGCTAAGCGGCATCTCAAAGCGCATGAACTGGCGAGTAAATGCACTATTAAACTTCTATGATAGGGCAATCAGAGACCCGATTAGATCATTTTATATTTTGGTTAATATAAGAATTCAGCGAAATTCTATTACATTTGTTCAATTTACGTCGCTCCTATTTCAGATAGCGTATTGGGCGAAGCGGCATCTCAAATCGCATGAAATGACGAGTGGAATGCACGATTAAACTTCTAGGGTAGGGCAAACAGAGACCCGATTAGATCATTTTGTATTATGGTTAATTTAAGAATTCAGCAAAATTCTATCACATTTGTTCAAGTTACGTCGCTCCTATTTCAGATAGCTTGTTAGGCTAAGCGGCATCTCAAAGCGCATGAAATGGCGAGTAAAATGCACTATTAAACTTCTAGGGTAGGTCAAACAGAGACCCGATTAGATCATTTTGTAGTATGGTTAATTTAAGAATTCAGCAAAATTCTATCACATTTGTTCAAGTTACGTCACCCCTATTTCAAGTAGCATACTGGGCTAGGCGGCATCTTAAAGCGCGTGGAATGGCGAGTAAAATGCACTATTAAACTTCTATGATACGGCAATCAGAGACCCGATTAGATCATTTTATATTTTGGTTAATATAAGAATTCAGCGAAATTCTATCACATTTGTTCAATTTACGTCGCTCCTATTTCAGATAGCGTATTGGGCTAAGCGGCATCTCAAAGCGCATGAAATGCGGAGTAAAATGCACTATTACACGTCTAGGATAAGGCAAACAGAGACCCGATTAGATCATTTTATATTTTGGTTAATATAAGTATTCAGCGAAATTCTATCACATTTGTTCAATTTACGTCACTCCTATTTCAGATAGCGTATTGGGCTAAGCGGCATCTCAAAGCGCATGAAATGGCAAGTAAAATGCACTATTAAACTTCTATGGTAGGTCAAACAGAGACCCGATTAGATCATTTTATATTTTGGTTAATTTAAGAATTCAGCGAAATTCTATCACATTTGTTCAATTTACGTCGCTCCTATTTCAGGTAGCGTACTGGGCTAGGCGGCATCTTAAAGCGCGTGGAATGGCGAGTAAAATGCACTATGAAACTTCTATGATACGGCAATCAGAGACCCGATTAGATCATTTTATATTTTGGTTAATATAAGAATTCAGCGAAATTCTATCAGATTTGTTCAATTTACGTCACTCCTATTTCAGATAGCGTATTGGGCTAAGCGGCATCTCAAAGCGCATGAAATGGTGTGTAAAATGCACTATTAAACTTCTATGATACGGCAATCAGAGACCCGATTAGATCATTTTATATTTTGGTTAATATAAGAATTCAGCGAAATTCTATCACATTTGTTCAATTTACGTCGCTCCTATTTCAGATAGCGTATTGGGCTAAGCGGCATCTCAAAGCGCATGAAATGGCGAGTAAAATGCACTACTAAACTTCTAGGGTAGGGCAAACAGAGACCCGATTAGATCATTTTATATTATGGTTAATTTAAGAATTCAGCAAAATTCTATCACATTTGTTCAATTTACGTCGCTCCTATTTCAGGTAGCGTACTGGGCTATGCGGCATCTTAAAGCGCGTGGAATGGCGAGTAGAATGCACTATTAAACTTCTAGGGTAGGTCAAACAGAGACCCGATTAGATCATTTTGTATTATGGTTAATTTAAGAATTCAGCAAAATTCTATCACATTTGTTCAAGTTACGTCGCTCCTATTTCAAGTAGCATACTGGGCTAGGCGGCATCTTAAAGCGCGTGGAATGGCGAGTAAAATGCACTATTAAACTTCGATGATACGGCAATCAGAGACCCGATAAAACCTTTTGATATTATGGTTAATTTAAGAATTCAGCAAAATTCTATCACATTTGTTCAAGTTACGTCACTTCTAGTTCAGATTGCGTATTGGGCTAAGCGGCATCTCAAAGCGCATGAAACGGCGAGTAAAATGCACTATTAAACTTCTAGGGTAGGGCAAACAGAGACCCGATTAGATCATTTTATATTATGGTTAATTTATGAATTCAGCAAAATTCTATCACATTTGTTCAATTTACGTCGCTCCTATTTCAGATAGCGTAGTGACCTAAGCGGCATCTCAAAGCGCATGAAATGTCGAGTAAAATGCACTATTAAACTTCTAGAGTTGGTCAGACAGAGACCCGATTAGATCATTTTATATTATGGTTAATTTAAGAATTCAGCAAAATTCTATCACATTTGTTCAAGTTACGTCGCTCCTATTTCAAGTAGCATACTGGGCTAGGCGTCATCTTAAAGCGCGTGGAATGGCGAGTAAAATGCACTATTAAACTTCTATGATACGGCAATCAGAGACCCGATTAGATCATTTTATATTTTGGTTAATATAAGAATTCAGCGAAATTCTATCACATTTGTTCAATTTACGTCGCTCCTATTTCAGATAGCGTATTGAGCTAAGCGGCATCTCAAAGCGCATGAAATGGCGAGTAAAATGCACTACTAAACTTCTAGGGTAGGGCAAACAGAGACCCGATTAGATCATTTTATATTATGGTTAATTTAAGAATTCAGCAAAATTCTATCACATTTGTTCAATTTACGTCGCTCCTATTTCAGGTAGCGTACTGGGCTAGGCGGCATCTTAAAGCGCGTGGAATGGCGAGTAGAATGCACTATTAAACTTCTAGGGTAGGTCAAACAGAGACCCGATTAGATCATTTTGTATTATGGTTAATTTAAGAATTCAGCAAAATTCTATCACATTTGTTCAAGTTACGTCGCTCCTATTTCAAGTAGCATACTGGGCTAGGCGGCATCTTAAAGCGCGTGGAATGGCGAGTAAAATGCACTATTAAACTTCGATGATACGGCAATCAGAGACCCGATAAAACCTTTTGATATTATGGTTAATTTAAGAATTCAGCAAAATTCTATCACATTTGTTCAAGTTACGTCACTTCTAGTTCAGATTGCGTATTGGGCTAAGCGGCATCTCAAAGCGCATGAAACGGCGAGTAAAATGCACTATTAAACTTCTAGGGTAGGGCAAACAGAGACCCGATTAGATCATTTTATATTATGGTTAATTTATGAATTCAGCAAAATTCTACCACATTTGTTCAATTTACGTCGCTCCTATTTCAGATAGCGTAGTGGCCTAAGCGGCATCTCAAAGCGCATTAAATGTCGAGTAAAATGCACTATTAAACTTCTAGAGTTGGTCAAACAGAGACCCGATTAGATCATTTTATATTATGGTTAATTTAAGAATTCAGCAAAATTCTATCACATTTGTTCAAGTTACGTCGCTCCTATTTCAAGTAGCATACTGGGCTAGGCGTCATCTTAAAGCGCGTGGAATGACGAGTAAAATGCACTATTAAACTTCTATGATACGGCAATCAGAGACCCGATTAGATCATTTTATATTTTGGTTAATATAAGAATTCAGCGAAATTCTATCACATTTGTTCAATTTACGTCGCTCCTATTTCAGATAGCGTATTGGGCTAAGCGGCATCTCAAAGCGCATGAAATGGCGAGTAAAATGCACTACTAAACTTCTAGGGTAGGGCAAACAGAGACCCGATTAGATCATTTTATATTATGGTTAATTTAAGAATTCAGCAAAATTCTATCACATTTGTTCAATTTACGTCGCTCCTATTTCAGGTAGCGTACTGGGCTAGGCGGCATCTTAAAGCGCGTGGAATGGCGAGTAAAACGCACTATGAAACTTCTATGATACGGCAATCAGAGACCCGATTAGATCATTTTATATTTTGGTTAATATAAGAATTCAGCGAAATTCTATCAGATTTGTTCAATTTACGTCACTCCTATTTCAGATAGCGTATTGGGATAAGCGGCATCTCAAAGCGCATGAAATGCTGAGTAAAATGCACTATTAAACTTCTATGATAGGGCAATCAGCGACCCGATCAGATCATTTTATATTTTGGTTAATATAAGAACTCAGCGAAATTTTATCACATTTGTTCAATTTACGTCGCTCCTATTTCAGATAGCGTAGTGACCTAAGCGGCATCTCAAAGCGCATGAAATGTCGAGTAAAATGCACTATTAAACTTCTAGAGTTGGTCAGACAGAGACCCGATTAGATCATTTTATATTATGGTTAATTTAAGAATTCAGCAAAATTCTATCACATTTGTTCAAGTTACGTCACTTCTAGTTCAGATTGCGTATTGGGCTAAGCGGCATCTCAAAGCGCATGAAATGGCGAGTAAAATGCACTATTAAACTTCTAGGGTAGGGCAAAACAGAGACCCGATTAGATCATTTTATATTATGGTTAATTTATGAATTCAGCAAAATTCTATCACATTTGTTCAATTTACGTCGCTCCTATTTCAGATAGCGTAGTGACCTAAGCGGCATCTCAAAGCGCATGAAATGTCGAGTAAAATGCACTATTAAACTTCTAGAGTTGGTCAGACAGAGACCCGATTAGATCATTTTATATTATGGTTAATTTAAGAATTCAGCAAAATTCTATCACATTTGTTCAAGTTACGTCGCTCCTATTTCAAGTAGCATACTGGGCTAGGCGTCATCTTAAAGCGCGTGGAATGGCGAGTAAAATGCACTATTAAACTTCTATGATACGGCAATCAGAGACCCGATTAGATCATTTTATATTTTGGTTAATTTAAGGATTCAGCAAAATTCAATCACATTTGTTCAATTTACGTCGCTCCTATTTCAGATAGCTTATTGGGCTAAGCGGCATCGCAAAACGCATGAAATGGCGAGTAAAATGCACTATTAAACTTCTAGGGTAGGGCAAACAGAGACCCGATTAGATCATTTTATATTATGGTTAATTGAAGAATGCAGCGTAATTCTATCACATATGTTCAATTTACATCGCTCCTATTTCAGATAGCGTATTGAGCTAGGCGCCATCTTAAAGCGCGTGGAATGGCCAGTAAAATGCACTATCAAACTTCTATGATAGGGCAATCAGAGACCCGATTAGATCATTTTATATTTTGTTTAATATAAGAATTCAGTGAAATTCTATCTCATTTGTTCAATTTATGTCGCTCCTATTTCTGATAGCGTATTGGGCTAAGCGGCATCTCAAAGCGTATGAAATGGCGTATAAAATGCACTATTAAACTTCTAGGGTAGGGCAAACAGAGACCCGATTAGATCATTTTATATTATGGTTAATTTAAGAATTCAGCGAAATTCTATCACATTTGTTCAACTTACGTCGCTCCTATTTCAGATAGCGTATTGGGCTAGGCGGCATATTAAAGCGCGCGGATTGGCGAGTAAAATGCACTTTTAAACTTCTATGATAGGGCAATCAGAGACCCGATTAGATCATTTTATATTTTGGTTAATATAAGAATTCAGCGAAATTCTATCACATTTGTTCAATTTACGTCGCTCCTATTTCAGATAGCTTATTGGGCTAAGCGGCATCTCAAAGCGCATGAAATGACGAATAAAATGCACTATTAAACTTCTAGGGCCGGGCGAACAAAGACCCGATTATATCATTTTACATTAAGGTTAATATAAGGATTCAGCGAAATTCTATCACATTTGTTCAATTTACGTCGCTCCTATTTCAGATAGCATATTGGGCTAAGCGGCATCTCAAAGCGCATGAAGTGGCGAGTAAAATGCACTATTAAACTTCTAGGGTAGGACAATCAGAGACCCGACTAGATCATTTTATATTATGGTTAATTTAAGAATTCAGCAAAATTCTATCACATTTGTTCAATTTACGTCGTTCCTATTTCAGATAGTGTACTGGGCTAGGCGGCATCTTAAAGCGCATGGAATGGCGAGTAAAATGCACTATTAAACTTCTATGATAGGGCAATCAGAGACCCGATTAGATCATTTTATATTATGATTAATTTAAGAATTCAGCAAAATTCTATCACATTTGTTCAATTTACGTCGCTCCTATTTCAGATAGCGTATTGGGCTATGCTGCATCTTAAAGCGCATGTAATGGCGTGTAAAATACACTATTAAACTTCTAGGGTAGGACAATCAGAGACCCGACTAGATCATTTTATATTATGGTTAATTTAAGAATTCAGCAAAATTCTATCACATTTGTTCAATTTACGTCGCTCCTATTTCAGATAGCGTATTGGGCTATGCGGCATCTTAAAGCGCATGTAATGGCGTGTAAAATACACTATTAAACTTCTAGGGTAGGACAATCAGAGACCCGACTAGATCATTTTATATTATGGTTAATTTAAGAATTCAGCAAAATTCTATCACATTTGTTCAATTTACGTCGTTCCTATTTCAGATAGTGTACTGGGCTAGGCGGCATCTTAAAGCGCATGGAATGGCGAGTAAAATGCACTATTAAACTTCTATGATAGGGCAATCAGAGACCCGATTAGATCATTTTATATTATGGTTAATTTAAGAATTCAGCAAAATTCTATCACATTTGTTCAATTTACGTCGTTCCTATTTCAGATAGCGTACTGGGCTAGGCGGCATCTTAAAGCGCGTGGAATGGCGAGTAAAATGCACTATTAAACTTCTATGATAGGGCAATCAGAGACCCGATTAGATCATTTTATATTATGGTTAATTTAAGAATTCAGCAAAATTCTATCACATTTGTTCAATTTACGTCGTTCCTATTTCAGATAGCATACTGGGCTAGGCGGCATCTTAAAGCGCGTGGAATGGCGAGTAAAATGCACTATTAATCTTCTTGGGTAGGGCGAACAGAGACCCGATTAGATCATTTTATATTTTGTTTAATATAAGATTTCAGGGAAATTCTATCACATTTGTTCAATTTACGTCGCTCCTATTTCAGATAGCTATTGGGCTAAGCGGCATCTCAAAGCGCATGAAATGACGAGAGAAATGCACCATTAAACTTCTAGGGTAAGGCAAACAGAGACCCGATTAGATCATTTTATATTACGGTTAATATAAGAATTCAGCGTAATTCTATCACATTTGTTCAACTTACGTAGCTCCTATTTCAGATAGCGTACTGGGCTAGGCGGCATCTTAAAGCGCGTGGAATGGCGAGTACAATGCACTATTAAACTTCTATGATAGGGCAATCAGAGACCCGATTAGAACATTTTATATTTTGGTTAATATAAGAATTCAGCGATATTCTATCACATTTGTTCAATTTACGTCGCTCCTATTTCAGATAGCGTATTGGGCTAAGCGGCATCTCAAAGCGCATGAAATGGCGAGTAAAATGCACTATTAAACTTCTAGGGTAAGGCAAACAGAGACCCGATTAGATCATTTTATATTACGGTTAATATAAGAATTCAGCGTAATTCTATCACATTTGTTCAACATACGTCGCTCCTATTTCAGATAGTGTACTGGGCTAGGCGGCATCTTAAAGCGCGTGGAAGGGCGAGTAAAATGCTCTACTAAACTTCTATGGTAGGGCAATGAGAGTCCCGTTTAGATCATTTTATGTATTGTTTAATATAAGATTTGAGGGAAATTCTATCACATTTGTTCAATTTACGTCGCTCCTATTTCAGATAGCGTATTGGGCTAAGCGGCATCTCTCAGCGCATGAAATGACGAGAGAAGTGCACTATTAAACTTCTAGGATAAGGCAAGCGGAGACCCGATTAGACCATTCTATGTTACGGTTAATATAAGAATTCAGCGTTATTCTATCACATTTGTTCAACTTACGTCGCTCCTATTTCAGAAAGCGTACTGGGCTAGGCGGCATCTTAAAGCGCGAGGAATGGCGAGCAAAATGCACTCTTAAACTTCTAGGGTAGGGCAAACAGAGACCCCATTAGATCATTTTATATTATGGTTAATTTAAGAATTCAGCAAAATTCTATCACATTTGTTCAATTTACGTCGTTCCTATTTCAGATAGCGTACTGGGCTAGGCGGCTTCTTAAAGCGCTTGGAATGGCGAGTAAAATTAACTATTAAACTTCTATGATAGGGCAATCAGAGACCCGATTAGATCATTTTATATTTTGTTTAATATAAAAATTCAGCGAAATTCTATCACAATTGTTCAATTTACGTCGCTCCTATTTCATATAGCGTATTGGGCTAAGCGGCAACTCAAAGCACATGAAATGACGAGTGAAATGCACTATTAAACTTCTAGGGTAGGGCGAACAGAGACCCGATTAGATCATTTTACATTAAGGTTAATATAAGAATTCAGGGAAATTCTATCACATTTGTTCAATTTACGTCGCTCCTATTTCAAATAGCGTACTCGGATAGGCGGCATCTTAAAGCGCGTGGAATGGCGAGTAAAATGCACTATTAAACTTCTATGATAGGGCAATCAGAGACCCGACTAGATCATTTTATATTATGGTTAATTTAAGAATTCAGCAAAATTCTATCACATTTGTTCAATTTACGTCGTTCCTATTTCAGATAGTGTACTGGGCTAGGCGGCATCTTAAAGCGCATGGAATGGCGAGTAAAATGCACTATTAAACTTCTATGATAGGGCAATCAGAGACCCGATTAGATCATTTTATATTATGGTTAATTTAAGAATTCAGCAAAATTCTATCACATTTGTTCAATTTACGTCGTTCCTATTTCAGATAGCGTACTGGGCTAGGCGGCATCTTAAAGCGCGTGGAATGGCGAGTAAAATTAACTATTAAACTTCTATGATAGGGCAATCAGAGACCCGATTAGATCATTTTATATTTTGGTTAATATAAGAATTCAGCGAAATTCTATCACACTTGTTCAATTTACGTCGCTCCTATTTCAGATAGCGTATTGGGCTAAGCGGCATCTCAAAGCGCATGAAATGACGAATAAAATGCACAATTAAGCTTCTACGCTAGGGCAAACAGAGACCCGATTAGGTCATTTTACATTATGGTTAATAAAAGAATTCAGCGAAATTCTATCACATTTGATCAATTTACATCGCTCCTATTTCAGATAGCGTATTGGGCTAAGCGGCATCTCAAAGCGCATGAAATGACGAGTAAAATGCACTATTAAACTTCTAGGGTAGGGCAAACAGAGACCACATTAGATCATTTTATATTATGGTTAATTTAAGAATTCAGCGAAATTCTATCACATTTGTTCAATTTACGTCGCTCCTATTTCAGATAGCGTATTGGGCTAAGCGGCATCTCAAAGCGCAAGAAATGGCGAGTAAAATGCACTATTAAACTTCTAGGGTAGGGCAAACAGAGACCCCATTAGATCATTTTATATTATGGTTAATTTAAGAATTCAGCGAAATTCTATCACATTTGTTCAATTTACGTCGCTCCTATTTCAGATAGCGTATTGGGCTAAGCGGCATCTCAAAGCGCACGAAATGGCGAGTAAAATGCACTGTTAAACTTGTAGGGTAGGTCAAACAGAGACCCGATTAGATCATTTCATATTATGGTTAATTTAAGATTTCAGAAAAATTCTATCACAT
Organism: Macropis europaea; assembly: GCA_916610135.2. NCBI lineage: Eukaryota > Metazoa > Arthropoda > Insecta > Hymenoptera > Melittidae > Macropis > Macropis europaea. The sequence goes on along the minus strand of CAKAJE020001827.1, from coordinate 354,585 downwards.
TTGTTCAATTTACGTCGCTCCTATTTCAGATGGCGTACTCGGATAGGCGGCATCTTAAAGCGCGTGGAATGGCGAGTAAAATGCACTATTAAACTTGTAGGGTAATGCAAACAGAGAGCCGATTAGATCATTTTATATTACGGTTATATAAGATTTCAGGGAAATTCTATCACATTTGTTCAATTTACGTCGCTCCTATTTCAGATAGCTATTGGGCTAAACGGCATCTCAAAGCGCATGAAATGACGAGAGAAATGCACTCTTAAACTTCTTGGGTAGTGCGAACAGAGACCCGATTACATCATTTTATATTATGGTTAATATAAGAATTCAGCGAAATTCTATCACATTTGTTCAATTTGCGTCGTTCCTATTTCAGATAGCGTATTGGGCTAAGCGGCATCTCAAAGAGCAAGAAATGGCGAGTAAAATGCACTATTAAGCTTCTACGCTATGGCGAACAGAGACCCGATTAGATCATTTAACATTATGGTTAATAAAAGAATTCAGCGAAATTCTATCACATTTGTTCAATTTACGTCGCTCCTATTTCAGATAGCGTATTGGGCTAAGCGGCATCTCAAAGCGCAAGAAATGGCGAGTAAAATGCACTATTAAGCTTCTACGCTATGGCGAACAGAGACCCGATTAGATCATTTAACATTATGGTTAATAAAAGAATTCAGCGAAATTCTATCACATTTGTTCAATTTACATCGCTCCTATTTCAGATAGCGTATTGGGCTAAGCGGCATCTCAAAGCGCATGAAGTGGCGAGTAAAATGCACTATTAAACTTCTAGGATAAGGCAAACAGAGACCCGATTAGATCATTTAACATTATGGTTAATAAAAGAATTCAGCGAAATTCTATCACAATTGTTCAATTTACGTCGTTCCTATTTCAGATAGCATACTGGGCTAGGCGGCATCTTAAAGCGCGTGGAATGGCGAGTAAAATGCACTATTAATCTTCTTGGGTAGGGCGAACAGAGACCCGATTAGATCATTTTATATTTTGTTTAATATAAGATTTCAGGGAAATTCTATCACATTTGTTCAATTTACGTCGCTCCTATTTCAGATAGCGTATTGGGATAAGCGGCATCTCAAAGCGCATGAAATGGCGAGTAAAATGCACCATTAAACTTCTAGGGTAAGGCAAACAGAGACCCGATTAGATCATTTTATATTACGGTTAATATAAGAATTCAGCGTAATTCTATCACATTTGTTCAACTTACGTAGCTCCTATTTCAGATAGCGTACTGGGCTAGGCGGCATCTTAAAGCGCGTGGAATGACGAGTACAATGCACTATTAAACTTCTATGATAGGGCAATCAGAGACCCGATTAGAACATTTTATATTTTGGTTAATATAAGAATTCAGCGATATTCTATCACATTTGTTCAATTTACGTCGCTCCTATTTCAGATAGCGTATTGGGCTAAGCGGCATCTCAAAGCGCATGAAATGGCGAGTAAAATGCACTATTAAACTTCTAGGGTAAGGCAAACAGAGACCCGATTAGATCATTTTATATTACGGTTAATATAAGAATTCAGCGTAATTCTATCACATTTGTTCAACATACGTCGCTCCTATTTCAGATAGTGTACTGGGCTAGGCGGCATCTTAAAGCGCGTGGAAGGGCGAGTAAAATGCACTACTAAACTTCTATGGTAGGGCAATCAGAGTCCCGTTTAGATCATTTTATGTATTGTTTAATATAAGATTTGAGGGAAATTCTATCACATTTGTTCAATTTACGTCGCTCCTATTTCAGATAGCGTATTGGGCTAAGCGGCATCTCTCAGCGCATGAAATGACGAGAGAAGTGCACTATTAAACTTCTAGGATAAGGCAAGCGGAGACCCGATTAGACCATTTTATGTTACGGTTAATATAAGAATTCAGCGTTATTCTATCACATTTGTTCAACTTACGTCGCTCCTATTTCAGAAAGCGTACTGGGCTAGGCGGCATCTTAAAGCGCGAGGAATGGCGAGCAAAATGCACTCTTAAACTTCTAGGGTAGGGCAAACAGAGACCCCATTAGATCATTTTATATTATGGTTAATTTAAGAATTCAGCGAAATTCTATCACATTTGTTCAATTTACGTCGCTCCTATTTCAGATAGCGTATTGGGCTAAGCGGCATCCCAAAGCGTATGAAATGGCGAGTAAAATGCACTATTAAACTTGTAGGGTAATGCAAACAGAGACCCGATTAGATCATTTCATATTATGGTTAATTTAAGAATTCAGAAAAATTCTATCACATTTGTTCAATTTACGTCGCTCCTATTTCAGATAGCTATTGGGCTAAGCGGCATCCCAAAGCGCATGAAATGACGAGCGAAATGCACTCTTAAACTTCTTGGGTAGGGCGAACAGAGACCCGATTACATCATTTTATATTATGGTTAATATAAGAATTCAGCGAAATTGTATCACATTTGTTCAATTTACGTCGCTCCTATTTCAGATAGCGTATTGGGCTAAGCGGCATCTCAAAGCGCATGAAATGACGAATAAAATGCACTATTAAGCTTCTACGCTATGGCGAACAGAGACCCGATTAGATCATTTAACAATATGGTTAATAAAAGAATTCAGCGAAATTCTATCACATTTGTTCAATTTACATCGCTCCTACTTCAGATAGCATATTGGGTTAAGCGGCATCTCAAAGCACATGAAATGGCGAGTAAAATGCACTATTAAACTTCTAGGATAAGGCAAAAAGAGGCCCGATTAGATCATTTTATATTTTGTTTAATATAAGAATTCAGCGAAATTCTATCACATTTGTTCAATTTACGTCGCTCCTATTTCAGATAGCGTACTCGGATATGCGGCATCTTAAAGCGCGTGGAATGGCGAGTAAAATGCACTATTAATCTTCTAGGGTAGGGCGAACAGAGACCCGATTAGAACATTTTACATTAAGGTTAATATAAGAATTCAGCGAAATTCTCTCACATTTGTTCAATTTACGTCGCTGATATTTCAAATAGCGTATTGGGCTAAGCGGCATCTCAAAGCGTAAGAAATGGCGAGTAAAATGCACTATTAAACTTCTAGGGTAGGGCAAACAGAGACCCGATTAGGTCATTTCATATTACGGTTAATATAAGAATACAGCGTAATTCTGTGACATTTGTTCAACTTACGTAGCTCCTATTTCAGATAGCGTATTGGGCTAAGCGGCATCTCAAAGTGCATGAAATGGCGAGTAAAATGCACTATTAAACTTCTAGGGTAGGGAATCAGAGACCCGATTAGATCATTTTATATTATGGTTAATTTAAGAATTCAGCAAAATTCTATCACATTTGTGCAATTTACGTCGTTCCTATTTCAGATAGCATACTGGGCTAGGCGGCATCTCAAAGCGCATGAAATGGCGAGTAAAATTTACTCTTAAACTTCTAGGATAAGGCAAACAGAGACCCGATTAGATCATTTAACATTATGGTTAATAAAAGAATTCAGCGAAATTCTATCACAATTGTTCAATTTACGTCGTTCCTATTTCAGATAGCATACTGGGCTAGGCGGCATCTTAAAGCGCGTGGAATGGCGAGCAAAATGCACTATTAAACTTCTTGGGTAGGGCGAACAGAGACCCGATTAGATCATTTTATATTTTGTTTAATATAAGATTTCAGGGAAATTCTATCACATTTGTTCAGTTTACGTCGCTCCTATTTCAGATAGCGTACTGGGCTAGGCGGCATCTTAAAGCGCGTGGAAGGGCGAGTAAAATGCACTACTAAACTTCTATGATAGGGCAATCAGAGACCAGATTAGAACATTTTATATTTTGCTTAATATAAGAATTCAGCGAAATTCTATCACAGTTGTTCAATTTACGTCGCTCCTATTTCAGATAGCGTATTGGGCTAAGAGGCTTCTCAAAGCGCATGAAATGGCGAGTAAAATGCACTATTCAACTACTAGGGTAAGGCAAACAGAGACCCGATTAGATCCTTTTATATTACGGTTAATATAAGAATTCAGCGTAATTCTATCACATTTGTTCAACATACGTCGCTCCTATTTCAGATAGTGTACTGGGCTAGGCGGCATCTTAAAGCGCGTGGAAGGGCGAGTAAAATGCACTACTAAACTTCTATGGTAGGGCAATCAGAGTCCCGTTTAGATCATTTTATGTATTGTTTAATATAAGATTTCAGGGAAATTCTATCACATTTGTTCAATTTACGTCGCTCCTGTTTCAGATAGCGTATTGGGCTAAGCGGCATCTCACAGCGCATGAAATGACGAGAGAAATGCACTATTGAACTTCTTGGGTAGGGCGAACAGAGACCCGATTAGGTCATTTCATATTATGGTTAATTTAAGATTTCAGAAAAATTCTATCACATTTGTTCAATTTACGTCGCTCCTATTTCAGATGGCGTACTAGGATAGGCGGCATCTCAAAGTGCATGAAATGGCGAGTAAAATGCACTATTAAACTTCTAGGATAAGGCAAAGAGAGACCCGATTAGATCATTTTATATTACGGTTAATATAAGAATTCAGCGTAATTCTGTGACATTTGTTCAACTTACGTAGCTCCTATTTCAGATAGCGTACTGGGCTAGGCGGCATCTTAAAGCGCGTGGAATGGCGAGTACAATGCTCTATTAAACTTCTACGATAGGACAATCAGAGACCCGATTAGAACATTATATATTTTGGTTAATATAAGAATTCAGCGAAATTCTATCACAATTGTTCAATTTACGTCGCTCCTATTTCAGATAGCGTATTGGGCTAAGCGGCATCTCAAAGCGCATGAAATGGCGAGTAAAATGCACTATTAAACTTCTAGGGTAAGGCAAACAGAGACCCGATTAGATCATTTTATATTACGGTTAATATAAGAATTCAGCGTAATTCTATCACATGTGTTCAACATACGTCGCTCCTATTTCAGATAGTGTACTGGGCTAGGCGGCATCTTAAAGCGCGTGGAAGGGCCAGTAAAATGCACTACTAAACTTCTATGGTAGGGCAATGAGAGTCCCGTTTAGATCATTTTATGTATTGTTTAATATAAGATTTGAGGGAAATTCTATCACATTTGTTCAATTTACGTCGCTCCTATTTCAGATAGCGTATTGGACTAAGCGGCATCTCTCAGCGCATGAAATGACGAGAGAAATGCACTATTAAACTTCTAGGATAAGGCAAGCGGATTCCCGATTAGACCATTTTATGTTACGGTTAATATAAGAATTCAGCGTTATTCTATCACATTTGTTCAACTTACGTCGCTCCTATTTCAGAAAGCGTACTGGGCTAGGCGGCATCTTAAAGCGCGAGGAATGGCGAGCAAAATGCACTCTTAAACTTCTATGATAGGGCAATCAGAGACCCGATTAGATCATTTTATATTTTGGTTAATATAAGAATTCAGCGAAATTCTATCACATTTGTTCAATTTAGGTCGCTCCTATTTCAGATAGCGTATTGGGCTAAGCGGCATCTCAAAGCGCAAGAAATGGCGAGTAAAATGCACTATTAAACTTCTAGGGTAGGGCAAACAGAGACCCCATTAGATCATTTTATATTATGGTTAATATAAGAATTCAGCGAAATTCTATCACATTTGTTCAATTTACGTCGCTCCTATTTCAGATAGCCCATTGGGCTAAGCGGCATCTCAAAGCGCATGAAATGGCGAGTAAAATGCACTATTAAACTTCTAGGATAAGGCAAAGAGAGACCCGGTTAGATCATTTTATATTACGGTTAATATAAGAATTCAGCGTAGTTCCGTGACATTTGTTCAACTTACGTAGCTCCTATTTCAGATAGCGTACTGGGCTAGGCGGCATCTTAAAGCGCGTGGAATGGCGAGTACAATGCACTATTAAACTTCTATGATAGGGCAATCAGAGACCCGATTAGAACATTTTATATTTTGGTTAATATAAGAATTCAGCGATATTCTATCACAATTGTTCAATTTACGTCGCTCCTATGTCAGATAGCGTATTGGGCTAAGCGGCATCTCAAAGCGCATGAAATGACGAGTAGAATGCACTATTAAACTTCTAGGATAAGGCAAACAGAGACCCGATTAGATCATTTTATATTACGGTTAATATAAGTATTCAGCGTAATTCTGTGACATTTGTTCAACTTACGTAGCTCCTATTTCAGATAGCGTACTCGGCTAGGCGGCAACTTAAAGCGCGTGGAATGGCGAGTAAAATGCACTATTAAACTTCTATGATAGGGCAATCAGAGACCCGATTAGATCATTTCATATTTTGGTTAATATAAGAATTCAGCGAAATTCTATCACATTTGTTCAATTTACGTCGCTCCTATTTCAGATAGCTTATTGGGCTAAGCGGCATCTCAAAGCGCATGAAATGACGAGTGAAATGCACTATTAAACTTCTAGGGTAGGGCGAACAGAGACCCGATTAGATCATTTTACGTTAAGGTTAATATAAGAATTCAGCAAAATTCTATCACATTTGTTCAATTTACGTCGTTCCTATTTCAGATAGCGTACTGGGCTAGGCGGCATCTTAAAGCGCGTGGAATGGCGAGTAAAATTAACTATTAAACTTCTATGATAGGGCAATCAGAGACCCGATTAGATCATTTTATATTTTGTTTAATATAAAAATTCAGCGAAATTCTATCACAATTGTTCAATTTACGTCGCTCCTATTTCAGATAGCGTATTGGGCTAAGCGGCAACTCAAAGCACATGAAATGACGAGTGAAATGCACTATTAAACTTCTAGGGTAGGGCGAACAGAGACCCGATTAGATCATTTTACATTAAGGTTAATATAAGAATTCAGGGAAATTCTATCACATTTGTTCAATTTACGTCGCTCCTATTTCAAATAGCGTACTCGGATAGGCGGCATCTTAAAGCGCGTGGAATGGCGAGTAAAATGCACTATTAAACTTCTATGATAGGGCAATCAGAGACCCGACTAGATCATTTTATATTATGGTTAATTTAAGAATTCAGCAAAATTCTATCACATTTGTTCAATTTACGTCGTTCCTATTTCAGATAGTGTACTGGGCTAGGCGGCATCTTAAAGCGCATGGAATGGCGAGTAAAATGCACTATTAAACTTCTATGATAGGGCAATCAGAGACCCGATTAGATCATTTTATATTATGGTTAATTTAAGAATTCAGCAAAATTCTATCACATTTGTTCAATTTACGTCGTTCCTATTTCAGATAGCGTACTGGGCTAGGCGGCATCTTAAAGCGCGTGGAATGGCGAGTAAAATTAACTATTAAACTTCTATGATAGGGCAATCAGAGACCCGATTAGATCATTTTATATTTTGGTTAATATAAGAATTCAGTGAAATTCTATCACACTTGTTCAATTTACGTCGCTCCTATTTCAGATAGCGTATTGGGCTAAGCGGCATCTCAAAGCGCATGAAATGACGAATAAAATGCACAATTAAGCTTCTACGCTAGGGCAAACAGAGACCCGATTAGGTCATTTTACATTATGGTTAATAAAAGAATTCAGCGAAATTCTATCACATTTGATCAATTTACATCGCTCCTATTTCAGATAGCGTATTGGGCTAAGCGGCATCTCAAAGCGCATGAAATGACGAGTAAAATGCACTATTAAACTTCTAGGGTAGGGCAAACAGAGACCACATTAGATCATTTTATATTATGGTTAATTTAAGAATTCAGCGAAATTCTATCACATTTGTTCAATTTACGTCGCTCCTATTTCAGATAGCGTATTGGGCTAAGCGGCATCTCAAAGCGCAAGAAATGGCGAGTAAAATGCACTATTAAACTTCTAGGGTAGGGCAAACAGAGACCCCATTAGATCATTTTATATTATGGTTAATTTAAGAATTCAGCGAAATTCTATCACATTTGTTCAATTTACGTCGCTCCTATTTCAGATAGCGTATTGGGCTAAGCGGCATCTCAAAGCGCACGAACTGGCGAGTAAAATGCACTGTTAAACTTGTAGGGTAGGTCAAACAGAGACCCGATTAGATCATTTCATATTATGGTTAATTTAAGATTTCAGAAAAATTCTATCACATTTGTTCAATTTACGTCGCTCCTATTTCAGATGGCGTACTCGGATAGGCGGCATCTTAAAGCGCGTGGAATGGCGAGTAAAATGCACTATTAAACTTGTAGGGTAATGCAAACAGAGAGCCGATTAGATCATTTTATATTACGGTTATATAAGATTTCAGGGAAATTCTATCACATTTGTTCAATTTACGTCGCTCCTATTTCAGATAGCTATTGGGCTAAGCGGCATCTTAAAGCGCATGAAATGACTAGAGAAATGCACTCTTAAACTTCTTGGGTAGTGCGAACAGAGACCCGATTACATCATTTTATATTATGGTTAATATAAGAATTCAGCGAAATTCTATCACATTTGTTCAATTTGCGTCGTTCCTATTTCAGATAGCGTATTGGGCTAAGCGGCATCTCAAAGAGCAAGAAATGGCGAGTAAAATGCACTATTAAGCTTCTACGCTATGGCGAACAGAGACCCGATTAGATCATTTAACATTATGGTTAATAAAAGAATTCAGCGAAATTCTATCACATTTGTTCAATTTACGTCGCTCCTATTTCAGATAGCGTATTGGGCTAAGCGGCATCTCAAAGCGCATGAAATGGCGAGTAAAATGCACTATTAAACTTCTAGGATAAGGCAAAGAGAGACCCGATTAGATCATTTTATATTTTGGTTAATATAAGAATTCAGCGAAATTCTATCACATTTGTTCAATTTACGTCGCTCCTATGTCAGATAGCGTATTGGGCTAAGCGGCATCTCAAAGCGCATGAAATGACGAGTAGAATGCACTATTAAACTTCTAGGATAAGGCAAACAGAGACCCGATTAGATCATTTTATATTACGGTTAATATAAGTATTCAGCGTAATTCTGTGACATTTGTTCAACTTACGTAGCTCCTATTTCAGATAGCGTACTCGGCTAGGCGGCAACTTAAAGCGCGTGGAATGGCGAGTAAAATGCACTATTAAACTTCTATGATAGGGCAATCAGAGACCCGATTAGATCATTTCATATTTTGGTTAATATAAGAATTCAGAGAAATTCTATCACATTTGTGCAATTTACGTCGTTCCTATTTCAGATAGCATACTGGGCTAGGCGGCATCTCAAAGCGCATGAAATGGCGAGTAAAATTTACTCTTAAACTTCTAGGATAAGGCAAACAGAGACCCGATTAGATCATTTAACATTATGGTTAATAAAAGAATTCAGCGAAATTCTATCACAATTGTTCAATTTACGTCGTTCCTATTTCAGATAGCATACTGGGCTAGGCGGCATCTTAAAGCGCGTGGAATGGCGAGCAAAATGCACTATTAAACTTCTTGGGTAGGGCGAACAGAGACCCGATTAGATCATTTTATATTTTGTTTAATATAAGATTTCAGGGAAATTCTATCACATTTGTTCAGTTTACGTCGCTCCTATTTCAGATAGCGTACTGGGCTAGGCGGCATCTTAAAGCGCGTGGAAGGGCGAGTAAAATGCACTACTAAACTTCTATGATAGGGCAATCAGAGTTCCGAATAGATCATTTTATATTTTGTTTACTATAACATTTCAGGGAAATTCTATCACATTTGTTCAATTTACGTGGCTCCTATTTCAGATAGCATACTGGGCTAGGCGGCATCTCAAAGCGCATGAAATGGCGAGTAAAATTTACTCTTAAACTTCTAGGATAAGGCAAACAGAGACCCGATTAGATCATTTAACATTATGGTTAATAAAAGAATTCAGCGAAATTCTATCACAATTGTTCAATTTACGTCGTTCCTATTTCAGATAGCATACTGGGCTAGGCGGCATCTTAAAGCGCGTGGAATGGCGAGCAAAATGCACTATTAAACTTCTTGGGTAGGGCGAACAGAGACCCGATTAGATCATTTTATATTTTGTTTAATATAAGATTTCAGGGAAATTCTATCACATTTGTTCAGTTTACGTCGCTCCTATTTCAGATAGCGTACTGGGCTAGGCGGCATCTTAAAGCGCGTGGAAGGGCGAGTAAAATGCACTACTAAACTTCTATGATAGGGCAATCAGTGTTCCGAATAGATCATTTTATATTTTGTTTACTATAACATTTCAGGGAAATTCTATCACATTTGTTCAATTTACGTGGCTCCTATTTCAGATAGCGTATTGGGCTAAGCTGCATCTCAAAGCGCAAGAAATGGCTCGTAAAATGCACTATAAAACTTCTAGGGTAGGGCAAACAGAGACCGGATTAGATCATTTTATATTTTCTTTAATATAAGAAATCAGCGAAATTCTATCACATTTGTTCAGTTTACGTCGCTCCTATTTCAGATAGCGTATTGGGCTAAGCGGCATCTCAAAGCGCATGAAATGGCGAGTAAAATGCACTATTAAACTTCTAGGATAAGGCAAAGAGAGACCCGATTAGATCATTTTATATTACGGTTAATATAAGAATTCAGCGTAATTCTGTGACATTTGTTCAACTTACGTAGCTCCTATTTCAGATAGCGTACTGGGCTAGGCGGCATCTTAAAGCGCGTGGAATGGCGAGTACAATGCTCTATTAAACTTCTACGATAGGGCAATCAGAGACCCGATTAGAACATTATATATTTTGGTTAATATAAGAATTCAGCGAAATTCTATCACAATTGTTCAATTTACGTCGCTCCTATTTCAGATAGCGTATTGGGCTAAGCGGCATCTCAAAGCGCATGAAATGGCGAGTAAAATGCACTATTAAACTTCTAGGGTAAGGCAAACAGAGACCCGATTAGATCATTTTATATTACGGTTAATATAAGAATTCAGCGTAATTCTATCACATTTGTTCAACATACGTCGCTCCTATTTCAGATAGTGTACTGGGCTAGGCGGCATCTTAAAGCGCGTGGAAGGGCGAGTAAAATGCACTACTAAACTTCTATGGTAGGGCAATGAGAGTCCCGTTTAGATCATTTTATGTATTGTTTAATATAAGATTTGAGGGAAATTCTATCACATTTGTTCAATTTACGTCGCTCCTATTTCAGATAGCGCATTGGGCTAAGCGGCATCTCTCAGCGCATGAAATGACGAGAGAAATGCACTATTAAACTTCTAGGATAAGGCAAGCGGATTCCCGATTAGACCATTTTATGTTACGGTTAATATAAGAATTCAGCGTTATTCTATCACATTTGTTCAACTTACGTCGCTCCTATTTCAGAAAGCGTACTGGGCTAGGCGGCATCTTAAAGCGCGAGGAATGGCGAGCAAAATGCACTCTTAAACTTCTATGATAGGGCAATCAGAGACCCGATTAGATCATTTTATATTTTGGTTAATATAAGAATTCAGCGAAATTCTATCACATTTGTTCAATTTAGGTCGCTCCTATTTCAGATAGCGTATTGGGCTAAGCGGCATCTCAAAGCGCAAGAAATGGCGAGTAAAATGCACTATTAAACTTCTAGGGTAGGGCAAACAGAGACCCCATTAGATCAGTTTATATTATGGTTAATATAAGAATTCAGCGAAATTCTATCACATTTGTTCAATTTACATCGCTCCTATTTCAGATAGCGCATTGGGCTAAGCGGCATCTCAAAGCGCATGAAATGGCGAGTAAAATGCACTATTAAACTTCTAGGATAAGGCAAAGAGAGACCCGATTAGATCATTTTATATTACGGTTAATATAAGAATTCAGCGTAGTTCTGTGACATTTGTTCAACTTACGTAGCTCCTATTTCAGATAGCGTACTGGGCTAGGCGGCATCTTAAAGCGCGTGGAATGGCGAGTACAATGCACTATTAAACTTCTATGATAGGGCAATCAGAGACCCGATTAGAACATTTTATATTTTGGTTAATATAAGAATTCAGCGATATTCTATCACAATTGTTCAATTTACGTCGCTCCTATGTCAGATAGCGTATTGGGCTAAGCGGCATCTCAAAGCGCATGAAATGACGAGTAGAATGCACTATTAAACTTCTAGGATAAGGCAAACAGAGACCCGATTAGATCATTTTATATTACGGTTAATATAAGTATTCAGCGTAATTCTGTGACATTTGTTCAACTTACGTAGCTCCTATTTCAGATAGCGTACTCGGCTAGGCGGCAACTTAAAGCGCGTGGAATGGCGAGTAAAATGCACTATTAAACTTCTATGATAGGGCAATCAGAGACCCGATTAGATCATTTCATATTTTGGTTAATATAAGAATTCAGCGAAATTCTATCACATTTGTTCAATTTACATCGCTCCTATTTCAGATAGCGTACTGGGCTAAGCGGCATCTCAAAGCGCATGAAATGACGAGTGAAATGCACTATTAATCTTCTAGGGTAGGGCGAACAGAGACCCGATTAGAACATTTTACATTAAGGTTAATATAAGAATTCAGCGAAATTCTCTCACATTTGTTCAATTTACGTCGCTGATATTTCAGATAGCGTATTGGGCTAAGCGGCATCTCAAAGCGCAAGAAATGGCGAGTAAATGCACTATTAATCTTCTAGGGTAGGGCGAACAGAGACCCGATTAGAACATTTTACATTAAGGTTAATATAAGAATTCAGCGAAATTCTCTCACATTTGTTCAATATACGTCGCTGATATTTCAAATAGCGTATTGGGCTAAGCGGCATCTCAAAGCGCAAGAAATGGCGAGTAAAATGCACTATTAAACTTCTAGGGTAGGGCAAACAGAGACCCGATTAGGTCATTTCATATTACGGTTAATATAAGAATACAGCGTAATTCTGTGACATTTGTTCAACTTACGTAGCTCCTATTTCAGATAGCGTATTGGGCTAAGCGGCATCTCAAAGTGCATGAAATGGCGAGTAAAATGCACTATTAAACTTCTAGGGTAGGGAATCAGAGACCCGATTAGATCATTTTATATTATGGTTAATTTAAGAATTCAGCAAAATTCTATCACATTTGTGCAATTTACGTCGTTCCTATTTCAGATAGCATACTGGGCTAGGCGGCATCTCAAAGCGCATGAAATGGCGAGTAAAATTTACTCTTAAACTTCTAGGATAAGGCAAACAGAGACCCGATTAGATCATTTAACATTATGGTTAATAAAAGAATTCAGCGAAATTCTATCACAATTGTTCAATTTACGTCGTTCCTATTTCAGATAGCATACTGGGCTAGGCGGCATCTTAAAGCGCGTGGAATGGCGAGCAAAATGCACTATTAAACTTCTTGGGTAGGGCGAACAGAGACCCGATTAGATCATTTTATATTTTGTTTAATATAAGATTTCAGGGAAATTCTATCACATTTGTTCAGTTTACGTCGCTCCTATTTCAGATAGCGTACTGGGCTAGGCGGCATCTTAAAGCGCGTGGAAGGGCGAGTAAAATGCACTACTAAACTTCTATGATAGGGCAATCAGAGTTCCGAATAGATCATTTTATATTTTGTTTACTATAACATTTCAGGGAAATTCTATCACATTTGTTCAATTTACGTGGCTCCTATTTCAGATAGCATACTGGGCTAGGCGGCATCTCAAAGCGCATGAAATGGCGAGTAAAATTTACTCTTAAACTTCTAGGATAAGGCAAACAGAGACCCGATTAGATCATTTAACATTATGGTTAATAAAAGAATTCAGCGAAATTCTATCACAATTGTTCAATTTACGTCGTTCCTATTTCAGATAGCATACTGGGCTAGGCGGCATCTTAAAGCGCGTGGAATGGCGAGCAAAATGCACTATTAAACTTCTTGGGTAGGGCGAACAGAGACCCGATTAGATCATTTTATATTTTGTTTAATATAAGATTTCAGGGAAATTCTATCACATTTGTTCAGTTTACGTCGCTCCTATTTCAGATAGCGTACTGGGCTAGGCGGCATCTTAAAGCGCGTGGAAGGGCGAGTAAAATGCACTACTAAACTTCTATGATAGGGCAATCAGAGTTCCGAATAGATCATTTTATATTTTGTTTACTATAACATTTCAGGGAAATTCTATCACATTTGTTCAATTTACGTCGCTCCTATTTCAGATAGCGTATTGGGCTAAGCTGCATCTCAAAGCGCAAGAAATGGCTCGTAAAATGCACTATTAAACTTCTAGGGTAGGGCAAACAGAGACCGGATTAGATCATTTTATATTTTCTTTAATATAAGAAATCAGCGAAATTCTATCACATTTGTTCAGTTTACGTCGCTCCTATTTCAGATAGCGTATTGGGCTAAGCGGCATCTCAAAGCGCATGAAATGGCGAGTAAAATGCACTATTAAACTTCTAGGATAAGGCAAAGAGAGACCCGATTAGATCATTTTATATTACGGTTAATATAAGAATTCAGCGTAATTCTGTGACATTTGTTCAACTTACGTAGCTCCTATTTCAGATAGCGTACTGGGCTAGGCGGCATCTTAAAGCGCGTGGAATGGCGAGTACAATGCTCTATTAAACTTCTACGATAGGGCAATCAGAGACCCGATTAGAACATTATATATTTTGGTTAATATAAGAATTCAGCGAAATTCTATCACAATTGTTCAATTTACGTCGCTCCTATTTCAGATAGCGTATTGGGCTAAGCGGCATCTCAAAGCGCATGAAATGGCGAGTAAAATGCACTATTAAACTTCTAGGGTAAGGCAAACAGAGACCCGATTAGATCATTTTATATTACGGTTAATATAAGAATTCAGCGTAATTCTATCACATTTGTTCAACATACGTCGCTCCTATTTCAGATAGTGTACTGGGCTAGGCGGCATCTTAAAGCGCGTGGAAGGGCGAGTAAAATGCACTACTAAACTTCTATGGTAGGGCAATGAGAGTCCCGTTTAGATCATTTTATGTATTGTTTAATATAAGATTTGAGGGAAATTCTATCACATTTGTTCAATTTACGTCGCTCCTATTTCAGATAGCGCATTGGGCTAAGCGGCATCTCTCAGCGCATGAAATGACGAGAGAAATGCACTATTAAACTTCTAGGATAAGGCAAGCGGATTCCCGATTAGACCATTTTATGTTACGGTTAATATAAGAATTCAGCGTTATTCTATCACATTTGTTCAACTTACGTCGCTCCTATTTCAGAAAGCGTACTGGGCTAGGCGGCATCTTAAAGCGCGAGGAATGGCGAGCAAAATGCACTCTTAAACTTCTATGATAGGGCAATCAGAGACCCGATTAGATCATTTTATATTTTGGTTAATATAAGAATTCAGCGAAATTCTATCACATTTGTTCAATTTAGGTCGCTCCTATTTCAGATAGCGTATTGGGCTAAGCGGCATCTCAAAGCGCAAGAAATGGCGAGTAAAATGCACTATTAAACTTCTAGGGTAGGGCAAACAGAGACCCCATTAGATCATTTTATATTATGGTTAATATAAGAATTCAGCGAAATTCTATCACATTTGTTCAATTTACATCGCTCCTATTTCAGATAGCGCATTGGGCTAAGCGGCATCTCAAAGCGCATGAAATGGCGAGTAAAATGCACTATTAAACTTCTAGGATAAGGCAAAGAGAGACCCGATTAGATCATTTTATATTACGGTTAATATAAGAATTCAGCGTAATTCTGTGACATTTGTTCAACTTACGTAGCTCCTATTTCAGATAGCGTACTGGGCTAGGCGGCATCTTAAAGCGCGTGGAATGGCGAGTACAATGCACTATTAAACTTCTATGATAGGGCAATCAGAGACCCGATTAGAACATTTTATATTTTGGTTAATATAAGAATTCAGCGATATTCTATCACAATTGTTCAATTTACGTCGCTCCTATGTCAGATAGCGTATTGGGCTAAGCGGCATCTCAAAGCGCATGAAATGACGAGTAGAATGCACTATTAAACTTCTAGGATAAGGCAAACAGAGACCCGATTAGATCATTTTATATTACGGTTAATATAAGTATTCAGCGTAATTCTGTGACATTTGTTCAACTTACGTAGCTCCTATTTCAGATAGCGTACTCGGCTAGGCGGCAACTTAAAGCGCGTGGAATGGCGAGTAAAATGCACTATTAAACTTCTATGATAGGGCAATCAGAGACCCGATTAGATCATTTCATATTTTGGTTAATATAAGAATTCAGCGAAATTCTGTGACATTTGTTCAACTTACGTAGCTCCTATTTCAGATAGCGTACTGGGCTAGGCGGCATCCTAAAGCGCGTGGAATGGCGAGTACAATGCTCTATTAAACTTCTACGATAGGGCAATCAGAGACCCGATTAGAACATTATATATTTTGGTTAATATAAGAATTCAGCGAAATTCTATCACATTTGTTCAATTTACGTCGCTCCTATTTCAGATAGCTTATTGGGCTAAGCGGCATCTCAAAGCGCAAGAAATGGCGAGTAAATGCACTATTAAACTTCTAGGGTAGGGCAAACAGAGACCCGTTTATATCATTTTATATTATGGTTAATTTAAGAATTCAGCGTAATTCTATCACATTTGTTCAATTTACGTCGCTCCTATTTCATATAGCTTATTGGACTAAGCGGCATCTCAAAGCGCATGAAATGACGAGTGAAATGCACTATTAAACTTCTAGGGTAGGGCAATCAGAGACCCGATTAGATAATATTATATTTTGGTTAGTATAAGAATTCAGCGAAATTCTATCACATTTGTTCAATTTACGTCGCTCCTGTTTCAGATAGCGTATTGGGCTAAGCGGCATCTCAAAGCGCATGAAATGACGAGTGAAATGCACTATTAAACTTCTAGGCTAGGGCGAACGGAGACCCGATTAGATCATTTTACATTATGGTTAATAAAAGAATTCATCGAAATTCTATCACATTTGTTCAATTTACATCGCTCCTATTTCAGATAGCGTACTGGGCTAAGCGGCATCTCAAAGCGCATGAAATGACGAGTGAAATGCACTATTAATCTTCTAGGGTAGGGCGAACAGAGACCCGATTAGAACATTTTACATTAAGGTTAATATAAGAATTCAGCGAAATTCTATCACATTTGTTCAATTTGCGTCGTTCCTATTTCAGATAGCGTATTGGGCTAAGCGGCATCTCAAAGAGCAAGAAATGGTGAGTAAAATGCACTATTAAACTTCTAGGATAAGGCAAAGAGAGACCCGATTAGATCATTTTATATTTTGGTTAATATAAGAATTCAGCGAAATTCTATCACATTTGTTCAATTTACGTCGCTCCTATGTCAGATAGCGTATTGGGCTAAGCGGCATCTCAAAGCGCATGAAATGACGAGTAGAATGCACTATTAAACTTCTAGGATAAGGCAAACAGAGACCCGATTAGATCATTTTATATTACGGTTAATATAAGTATTCAGCGTAATTCTGTGACATTTGTTCAACTTACGTAGCTCCTATTTCAGATAGCGTACTCGGCTAGGCGGCAACTTAAAGCGCGTGGAATGGCGAGTAAAATGCACTATTAAACTTCTATGATAGGGCAATCAGAGACCCGATTAGATCATTTCATATTTTGGTTAATATAAGAATTCAGCGAAATTCTATCACATTTGTTCAATTTACATCGCTCCTATTTCAGATAGCGTACTGGGCTAAGCGGCATCTCAAAGCGCATGAAATGACGAGTGAAATGCACTATTAATCTTCTAGGGTAGGGCGAACAGAGACCCGATTAGAACATTTTACATTAAGGTTAATATAAGAATTCAGCGAAATTCTCTCACATTTGTTCAATTTACGTCGCTGATATTTCAGATAGCGTATTGGGCTAAGCGGCATCTCAAAGCGCAAGAAATGGCGAGTAAATGCACTATTAATCTTCTAGGGTAGGGCGAACAGAGACCCGATTAGAACATTTTACATTAAGGTTAATATAAGAATTCAGCGAAATTCTCTCACATTTGTTCAATTTACGTCGCTGATATTTCAAATAGCGTATTGGGCTAAGCGGCATCTCAAAGCGCAAGAAATGGCGAGTAAAATGCACTATTAAACTTCTAGGGTAGGGCAAACAGAGACCCGATTAGGTCATTTCATATTACGGTTAATATAAGAATACAGCGTAATTCTGTGACATTTGTTCAACTTACGTAGCTCCTATTTCAGATAGCGTATTGGGCTAAGCGGCATCTCAAAGTGCATGAAATGGCGAGTAAAATGCACTATTAAACTTCTAGGGTAGGGAATCAGAGACCCGATTAGATCATTTTATATTATGGTTAATTTAAGAATTCAGCAAAATTCTATCACATTTGTGCAATTTACGTCGTTCCTATTTCAGATAGCATACTGGGCTAGGCGGCATCTCAAAGCGCATGAAATGGCGAGTAAAATGCACTCTTAAACTTCTAGGATAAGGCAAACAGAGACCCGATTAGATCATTTAACATTATGGTTAATAAAAGAATTCAGCGAAATTCTATCACAATTGTTCAATTTACGTCGTTCCTATTTCAGATAGCATACTGGGCTAGGCGGCATCTTAAAGCGCGTGGAATGGCGAGCAAAATGCACTATTAAACTTCTTGGGTAGGGCGAACAGAGACCCGATTAGATCATTTTATATTTTGTTTAATATAAGATTTCAGGGAAATTCTATCACATTTGTTCAGTTTACGTCGCTCCTATTTCAGATAGCGTATTGGGCTAAGCTGCATCTCAAAGCGCAAGAAATGGCTCGTAAAATGCACTATAAAACTTCTAGGGTAGGGCAAACAGAGACCGGATTAGATCATTTTATATTTTCTTTAATATAAGAAATCAGCGAAATTCTATCACATTTGTTCAGTTTACGTCGCTCCTATTTCAGATAGCGTATTGGGCTAAGCGGCATCTCAAAGCGCATGAAATGGCGAGTAAAATGCACTATTAAACTTCTAGGATAAGGCAAGCGGATTCCCGATTAGACCATTTTATGTTACGGTTAATATAAGAATTCAGCGTTATTCTATCACATTTGTTCAACTTACGTCGCTCCTATTTCAGAAAGCGTACTGGGCTAGGCGGCATCTTAAAGCGCGTGGAAGGGCGAGTAAAATGCACTACTAAACTTCTATGGTAGGGCAATGAGAGTCCCGTTTAGATCATTTTATGTATTGTTTAATATAAGATTTGAGGGAAATTCTATCACATTTGTTCAATTTACGTCGCTCCTATTTCAGATAGCGTATTGGGCTAAGCGGCATCTCTCAGCGCATGAAATGACGAGAGAAATGCACTATTAAACTTCTAGGATAAGGCAAGCGGATTCCCGATTAGACCATTTTATGTTACGGTTAATATAAGAATTCAGCGTTATTCTATCACATTTGTTCAACTTACGTCGCTCCTATTTCAGATAGCGTACTGGGCTAGGCGGCATCTTAAAGCGCGTGGAAGGGCGAGCAAAATGCACTACTAAACTTCTATGATAGGGCAATCAGAGTTCCGAATAGATCATTTTATATTTTGTTTACTATAACATTTCAGGGAAATTCTATCACATTTGTTCAATTTACGTGGCTCCTATTTCAGATAGCGTATTGGGCTAAGCTGCATCTCAAAGCGCAAGAAATGGCTCGTAAAATGCACTATAAAACTTCTAGGGTAGGGCAAACAGAGACCGGATTAGATCATTTTATATTTTCTTTAATATAAGAAATCAGCGAAATTCTATCACATTTGTTCAATTTACGTCGCTCCTATTTCAGATAGCGTATTGGGCTAAGCGGCATCTCAAAGCGCATGAAATGGCGAGTAAAATGCACTATTAAACTTCTAGGATAAGGCAAAGAGAGACCCGATTAGATCATTTTATATTACGGTTAATATAAGAATTCAGCGTAATTCTGTGACATTTGTTCAACTTACGTAGCTCCTATTTCAGATAGCGTACTGGGCTAGGCGGCATCTTAAAGCGCGTGGAATGGCGAGTACAATGCTCTATTAAACTTCTATGATAGGGCAATCAGAGACCCGATTAGAACATTATATATTTTGGTTAATATAAGAATTCAGCGAAATTCTATCACAATTGTTCAATTTACGTCGCTCCTATTTCAGATAGCGTATTGGGCTAAGCGGCATCTCAAAGCGCATGAAATGGCGAGTAAAATGCACTATTAAACTTCTAGGGTAAGGCAAACAGAGACCCGATTAGATCATTTTATATTACGGTTAATATAAGAATTCAGCGTAATTCTATCACATTTGTTCAACATACGTCGCTCCTATTTCAGATAGTGTACTGGGCTAGGCGGCATCTTAAAGCGCGTGGAAGGGCGAGTAAAATGCACTACTAAACTTCTATGGTAGGGCAATGAGAGTCCCGTTTAGATCATTTTATGTATTGTTTAATATAAGATTTGAGGGAAATTCTATCACATTTGTTCAATTTACGTCGCTCCTATTTCAGATAGCGTATTGGGCTAAGCGGCATCTCTCAGCGCATGAAATGACGAGAGAAATGCACTATTAAACTTCTAGGATAAGGCAAGCGGATTCCCGATTAGACCATTTTATGTTACGGTTAATATAAGAATTCAGCGTTATTCTATCACATTTGTTCAACTTACGTCGCTCCTATTTCAGAAAGCGTACTGGGCTAGGCGGCATCTTAAAGCGCGAGGAATGGCGAGCAAAATGCACTCTTAAACTTCTATGATAGGGCAATCAGAGACCCGATTAGATCATTTTATATTTTGGTTAATATAAGAATTCAGCGAAATTCTATCACATTTGTTCAATTTAGGTCGCTCCTATTTCAGATAGCGTATTGGGCTAAGCGGCATCTCAAAGCGCAAGAAATGGCGAGTAAAATGCACTATTAAACTTCTAGGGTAGGGCAAACAGAGACCCCATTAGATCAGTTTATATTATGGTTAATATAAGAATTCAGCGAAATTCTATCACATTTGTTCAATTTACGTCGCTCCTATTTCAGATAGCGCATTGGGCTAAGCGGCATCTCAAAGCGCATGAAATGGCGAGTAAAATGCACTATTAAACTTCTAGGATAAGGCAAAGAGAGACCCGATTAGATCATTTTATATTACGGTTAATATAAGAATTCAGCGTAGTTCTGTGACATTTGTTCAACTTACGTAGCTCCTATTTCAGATAGCGTACTGGGCTAGGCGGCATCTTAAAGCGCGTGGAATGGCGAGTACAATGCACTATTAAACTTCTATGATAGGGCAATCAGAAACCCGATTAGAACATTTTATATTTTGGTTAATATAAGAATTCAGCGATATTCTATCACAATTGTTCAATTTACGTCGCTCCTATGTCAGATAGCGTATTGGGCTAAGCGGCATCTCAAAGCGCATGAAATGACGAGTAGAATGCACTATTAAACTTCTAGGATAAGGCAAACAGAGACCCGATTAGATCATTTTATATTACGGTTAATATAAGTATTCAGCGTAATTCTGTGACATTTGTTCAACTTACGTAGCTCCTATTTCAGATAGCGTACTCGGCTAGGCGGCAACTTAAAGCGCGTGGAATGGCGAGTAAATGCACTATTAAACTTCTAGGGTAGGGCAAACAGAGACCCGTTTATATCATTTTATATTATGGTTAATTTAAGAATTCAGCGTAATTCTATCACATTTGTTCAATTTACGTCGCTCCAATTTCATATAGCTTATTGCACTAAGCGGCATCTCAAAGCGCATGAAATGACGAGTGAAATGCACTATTAAACTTCTAGGGTAGGGCAATCAGAGACCCGATTAGATAATATTATATTTTGGTTAGTATAAGAATTCAGCGAAATTCTATCACATTTGTTCAATTTACGTCGCTCCTGTTTCAGATAGCGTATTGGGCTAAGCGGCAGCTCAAAGCGCATGAAATGACGAGTGAAATGCACTATTAAACTTCTAGGCTAGGGCGAACGGAGACCCGATTAGATCATTTTACATTATGGTTAATAAAAGAATTCATCGAAATTCTATCACATTTGTTCAATTTACATCGCTCCTATTTCAGATAGCGTACTGGGCTAAGCGGCATCTCAAAGCGCATGAAATGACGAGTGAAATGCACTATTAATCTTCTAGGGTAGGGCGAACAGAGACCCGATTAGAACATTTTACATTAAGGTTAATATAAGAATTCAGCGAAATTCTCTCACATTTGTTCAATTTACGTCGCTGATATTTCAAATAGCGTATTGGGCTAAGCGGCATCTCAAAGCGCAAGAAATGGCGAGTAAAATGCACTATTAAACTTCTAGGGTAGGGCAAACAGAGACCCGATTAGGTCATTTCATATTACGGTTAATATAAGAATACAGCGTAATTCTGTGACATTTGTTCAACTTACGTAGCTCCTATTTCAGATAGCATACTGGGCTAGGCGGCATCTTAAAGCGCGTGGAATGGCGAGTAAAATGCACTATTAAACTTCTAGGATAAGGCAAACAGAGACCCGATTAGATCATTTAACATTATGGTTAATAAAAGAATTCAGCGAAATTCTATCACATTTGTTCAATTTACGTCGTTCCTATTTCAGATAGCATACTGGGCTAGGCGGCATCTTAAAGCGCGTGGAATGGCGAGTAAAATGCACTATTAAACTTCTTGGGTAGGGCGAACAGAGACCCGATTAGATCATTTTATATTTTGTTTAATATAAGATTTCAGGGAAATTCTATCACATTTGTTCAATTTACGTCGCTCCTATTTCAGATAGCGTATTGGGCTAAGCGGCATCTCAAAGCGCATGAAATGGCGAGTGAAATGCACTATTAGACTTCTGTGGTAGGGCAATCAGAGACCCGATTAGATCATTTTATATTATGGTTAATTTAAGAATTCAGCAAAATTCTATCACATTTGTTCAATTTACGTCGTTCCTATTTCAGAAAGCGTACTGGGCTAGGCGGCATCTTAAAGCGCGTGGAATGGCGAGCAAAATGCACTCTTAAACTTCTATGATAGGGCAATCAGAGACCCGATTAGATCATTTTATATTTTGGTTAATATAAGAATTCAGCGAAATTCTATCACATTTGTTCAATTTACGTCGCTCCTATTTCAGATAGCGTATTGGGCTAAGCGGCATCTCAAAGCGCAAGAAATGGCGAGTAAAATGCACTATTAAACTTCTAGGGTAGGGCCAACAGAGACCCCATTAGATCATTTTATATTATGGTTAATTTAAGAATTCAGCGAAATTCTATCACATTTGTTCAATTTACGTCGCTCCTATTTCAGATAGCGTACTCGGATATGCGGCATCTTAAAGCGCGTGGAATGGCGAGTAAAATGCACTATTAAACTTCTATGATAGGGCAATCAGAGACCCGATTAGATCATTTTATATTTTGGTTAATATAAGAATTCAGCGAAATGCTATGACATGTGTTTAATTTACGTCGCTCCTATTTCAGATAGCGTATTGGGCTAAGCGGCATCTCAAAGCGCATGAAATGGCGAGTAAAATGCACTACTAAACTTCTAGGGTAGGCCAATCAGAGACCCGATTAGATCATTTTATGTTTTGGTTAATATAAGAATTCAGCGAAATTCTATCACATTTGTTCAATTTACGTCGCTCCTATGTCAGACAGCGTATTGGGCTAAGCGGCATCTCAAAGCGCATGAAATGACGAGTAGAATGCACTATTAAACTTCTAGGATAAGGCAAACAGAGACCCGATTAGATCATTTTATATTACGGTTAATATAAGTATTCAGCGTAATTCTGTGACATTTGTTCAACTTACGTAGCTCCTATTTCAGATAGCGTACTCGGCTAGGCGGCAACTTAAAGCGCGTGGAATGGCGAGTAAAATGCACTATTAAACTTCTATGATAGGGCAATCAGAGACCCGATTAGATCATTTCATATTTTGGTTAATATAAGAATTCAGCGAAATTCTATCACATTTGTTCAATTTACGTCGCTCCTATTTCAGATAGCTTATTGGGCTAAGCGGCATCTCAAAGCGCATGAAATGACGAGTGAAATGCACTATTAAACTTCTAGGGTAGGGCGAACAAAGACCCGATTAGATCATTTTACATTAAGGTTAATATAAGAATTAAGCGAAATTCTATCACGTTTGTTCAATTTACATCGCTCCTATTTCAGATAGCGACTTGTGCTAAGCGGCATCTCAAAGCGCAAGAAATGGCGAGTAAAATGCATTATTAAACTTCTAGGGTAGGGCAAACAGAGACCCCATTAGATAATTTTATATTATGGTTAATTTAAGAATTCAGCGAAATTCTATCACATTTTTCAATTTACGTCGCTCCTATTTGAGATAGCGTATTGGGCTAAGCGGCATCTCAAAGCGCATGAAATGGCGAGTAAAATGCCCTATTAAACTTCTAGGGTAGGGCGATCAGAGACCCGATTAGATAATTTTATATTTTGGTTAATATAAGAATTCAGCGAAATTCTATCACATTTGTTCAATTTACGTCGCTCCTGTTTCAGATAGCGTATTGGGCTAAGCGGCATCTCAAAGCGCATGAAATGACGAGTGAAATGCACTATTAAACTTGTAGGCTAGGACGAACAGAGACCCGATTAGATCATTTTACATTATGGTTAATAAAAGAATTCATCGAAATTCTATCACATTTGTTCAATTTACATCGTTCCTATTTCAGATAGCGTACTGGGCTAAGCGGCATCTCAAAGCGCATGAAAAGACGAGTGAAATGCACTATTAATCTTCTAGGGTAGGGCGAACAGAGACCCGATTACAACATTTTACATTAAGGTTAATATAAGAATTCAGCGAAATTCTCTCACATTTGTTCAATTTACGTCGCTGATATTTCAGATAGCGTATTGGGCTAAGCGGCATCTCAAAGCGCAAGAAATGGCGAGTAAATGCACTATTAAACTTCTAGGGTAGGGCAAACAGAGACCCGTTTATATCATTTTATATTATGGTTAATTTAAGAATGCAGCGTAATTCTATCACATTTGTTCAATTTACGTCGCTCCTATTTCATATAGCTTATTGGACTAAGCGGCATCTCAAAGCGCATGAAATGACGAGTGAAATGCACTATTAAACTTCTAGGGTAGGGCAATCAGAGACCCGATTAGATAATATTATATTTTGGTTAATATAAGAATTCAGCGAAATTCTATCACATTTGTTCAATTTACGTCGCTCCTGTTTCAGATAGCGTATTGGGCTAAGCGGCATCTCAAAGCGCATGAAATGACGAGTGAAATGCACTATTAAACTTCTAGGCTAGGGCGAACGGAGACCCGATTAGATCATTTTACATTATGGTTAATAAAAGAATTCATCGAAATTCTATCACATTTGTTCAATTTACATCGCTCCTATTTCAGATAGCGTACTGGGCTAAGCGGCATCTCAAAGCGCATGAAATGACGAGTGAAATGCACTATTAATCTTCTAGGGTAGGGCGAACAGAGACCCGATTAGAACATTTTACATTAAGGTTAATATAAGAATTCAGCGAAATTCTCTCACATTTGTTCAATTTACGTCGCTGATATTTCAAATAGCGTATTGGGCTAAGCGGCATCTCAAAGCGCAAGAAATGGCGAGTAAAATGCACTATTATACTTCTAGGGTAGGGCAAACAGAGACCCGATTAGGTCATTTCATATTACGGTTAATATAAGAATACAGCGTAATTCTGTGACATTTGTTCAACTTACGTAGCTCCTATTTCAGATAGCGTATTGGGCTAAGCGGCATCTCAAAGTGCATGAAATGGCGAGTAAAATGCACTATTAAACTTCTAGGGTAGGGAATCAGAGACCCGATTAGATCATTTTATATTATGGTTAATTTAAGAATTCAGCAAAATTCTATCACATTTGTTCAATTTACGTCGTTCCTATTTCAGATAGCATACTGGGCTAGGCGGCATCTTAAAGCGCGTGGAAGGGCGAGTAAAATGCACTACTAAACTTCTATGATAGGGCAATCAGAGTTCCGAATAGATCATTTTATATTTTGTTTACTATAACATTTCAGGGAAATTCTATCACATTTGTTCAATTTACGTCGCTCCTATTTCAGATAGCGTATTGGGCTAAGCTGCATCTCAAAGCGCAAGAAATGGCTCGTAAAATGCACTATTAAACTTCTAGGGTAGGGCAAACAGAGACCGGATTAGATCATTTTATATTTTCTTTAATATAAGAAATCAGCGAAATTCTATCACATTTGTTCAGTTTACGTCGCTCCTATTTCAGATAGCGTATTGGGCTAAGCGGCATCTCAAAGCGCATGAAATGGCGAGTAAAATGCACTATTAAACTTCTAGGATAAGGCAAA
This sequence comes from Macropis europaea, assembly GCA_916610135.2. Lineage (NCBI taxonomy): Eukaryota > Metazoa > Arthropoda > Insecta > Hymenoptera > Melittidae > Macropis > Macropis europaea. Next base: position 328,265 of record CAKAJE020001827.1, on the reverse strand, counting down.
GAGAGACCCGATTAGATCATTTTATATTACGGTTAATATAAGAATTCAGCGTAATTCTGTGACATTTGTTCAACTTACGTAGCTCCCATTTCAGATAGCGTACTGGGCTAGGCGGCATCTTAAAGCGCGTGGAATGGCGAGTACAATGCACTATTAAACTTCTATGATAGGGCAATCAGAGACCCGATTAGAACATTTTATATTTTGGTTAATATAAGAATTCAGCGAAATTCTATCACAGTTGTTCAATTTACGTCGCTCCTATTTCAGATAGCGTATTGGGCTAAGAGGCATCTCAAAGCGCATGAAATGGCGAGTAAAATGCACTATTAAACTACTAGGGTAAGGCAAACAGAGACCCGATTAGATCATTTTATATTACGGTTAATATAAGAATTCAGCGTAATTCTATCACATTTGTTCAACATACGTCGCTCCTATTTCAGATAGTGTACTGGGCTAGGCGGCATCTTAAAGCGCGTGGAAGGGCGAGTAAAATGCACTACTAAACTTCTATGGTAGGGCAATCAGAGTCCCGTTTAGATCATTTTATGTATTGTTTAATATAAGATTTCAGGGAAATTCTATCACATTTGTTCAATTTACGTCGCTCCTATTTCAGATAGCGTATTGGGCTAAGCGGCATCTCACAGCGCATGAAATGACGAGAGAAATGCACTATTGAACTTCTTGGGTAGGGCGAACAGAGACCCGATTAGGTCATTTCATATTATGGTTAATTTAAGATTTCAGAAAAATTCTATCACATTTGTTCAATTTACGTCGCTCCTATTTCAGATGGCGTACTGGGATAGGCGGCATTTTAAAGCGCATGAAATGGCGAGTAAAATGCAGTATTAAATTTCTAGGATAAGGCAAGCGGAGACCCGATTAGACCATTTTATGTTACGGTTAATATAAGAATTCAGCGTTATTCTATCACATTTGTTCAACTTACGTCGCTCCTATTTCAGAAAGCGTACTGGGCTAGGCGGCATCTTAAAGCGCGTGGAATGGCGAGCAAAATGCACTCTTAAACTTCTATGATAGGGCAATCAGAGACCCGATTAGATCATTTTATATTTTGGTTAATATAAGAATTCAGCGAAATTCTATCACATTTGTTCAATTTACGTCGCTCCTATTTCAGATGGCGTACTAGGATAGGCGGCATCTTAAAGCGCGTGGAATGGCGAGTAAAATGCACTATTAAACTTGTAGGGTAATGCAAACAGAGAGCCGATTAGATCATTTTATATTACGGTTATATAAGATTTCAGGGAAATTCTATCACATTTGTTCAATTTACGTCGCTCCTATTTCAGATAGCTATTGGGGTAAGCGGCATCTCAAAGCGCATGAAATGACGAGAGAAATGCACTCTTAAACTTCTTGGGTAGGGCGAACAGAGACCCGATTACATCATTTTATATTATGGTTAATATAAGAATTCAGCGAAATTCTATCACATTTGTTCAATTTGCGTCGTTCCTATTTCAGCTAGCGTATTGGGCTAAGCGGAATCTCAAAGCGCATGAAATGACGAATAAAATGCACTCATAAGCTTCTACGCTATGGCGAACAGAGACCCGATTAGATCATTTAACATTATGGTTAATAAAAGAATTCAGCGAAATTCTATCACATTTGTTCAATCTACATCGCTCCTATTTCAGATAGCGTATTGGGCTAAGCGGCATCTCAAAGCGCATGAAATGGCGAGTAAAATGCACTATTAAACTTCTAGGATAAGGCAAACAGAGACCCGATTAGATCATTTAACATTATGGTTAATAAAAGAATTCAGCGAAATTCTATCACATTTGTTCAATTTACGTCGTTCCTATTTCAGATAGCATACTGGGATAGGCGGCATCTTAAAGCGCGTGGAATGGCGAGTAAAATGCACTATTAAACTTCTATGATAGGGCAATCAGAGACCCGATTAGATCATTTTATATTATGGTTAATTTAAGAATTCAGCAAAATTCTATCACATTTGTTCAATTTACGTCGCTCCTATTTCAGATAGCGTACTCGGATATGCGGCATCTTAAAGCGCGTGGAATGGCGAGTAAGATGCACTATTAAACTTCTATGATAGGGCAATCAGAGACCCGATTAGATCATTTTATATTTTGGTTAATATAAGAATTCAGCGAAATTCTATGACATTTGTTTAATTTACGTCGCTCCTATTTCAGATAGCGTATTGGGCTAAGCGGCATCTCAAAGCGCATGAAATGGCGAGTAAAATGCACTACTAAACTTCAAGGGTAGGCCAATCAGAGATCCGATTAGATCATTTTATATTTTGGTTAATATAAGAATTCAGCGAAATTCTATCACATTTGTTCAATTTACGTCGCTCCTATGTCAGATAGCGTACTGGGCTAAGCGGCATCCCAAAGCGCATGAAATGACGAGTAGAATGCACTATTAAACTTCTAGGATAAGGCAAACAGAGACCCGATTAGATCATTTTATATTACGGTTAATATAAGTATTCAGCGTAATTCTGTGACATTTGTTCAACTTACGTAGCTCCTATTTCAGATAGCGTACTCGGCTAGGCGGCAACTTAAAGCGCGTGGAATGGCGAGTAAAATGCACTATTAAACTTCTATGATAGGGCAATCAGAGACCCGATTAGATCATTTCATATTTTGGTTAATATAAGAATTCAGCGAAATTCTATCACATTTGTTCAATTTACGTCGCTCCTATTTCAGATAGCTTATTGGGCTAAGCGGCATCTCAAAGCGCATGAAATGACGAGTGAAATGCACTATTAAACTTCTAGGGTTGGGCGAACAAAGACCCGATTAGATCATTTTACATTAAGGTTAATATAAGAATTAAGCGAAATTCTATCACGTTTGTTCAATTTACATCGCTCCTATTTCAGATAGCGACTTGTGCTAAGCGGCATCTCAAAGCGCAAGAAATGGCGAGTAAAATGCATTATTAAACTTCTAGGGTAGGGCAAACAGAGACCCCATTAGATAATTTTATATTATGGTTAATTTAAGAATTCAGCGAAATTCTATCACATTTTTCAATTTACGTCGCTCCTATTTGAGATAGCGTATTGGGCTAAGCGGCATCTCAAAGCGCATGAAATGGCGAGTAAAATGCCCTATTAAACTTCTAGGGTAGGGCGATCAGAGACCCGAGTAGATAATTTTATATTTTGGTTAATATAAGAATTCAGCGAAATTCTATCACATTTGTTCAATTTACGTCGCTCCTGTTTCAGATAGCGTATTGGGCTAAGCGGCATCTCAAAGCGCATGAAATGACGAGTGAAATGCACTATTAAACTTGTAGGCTAGGACGAACAGAGACCCGATTAGATCATTTTACATTATGGTTAATAAAAGAATTCATCGAAATTCTATCACATTTGTTCAATTTACATCGTTCCTATTTCAGATAGCGTACTGGGCTAAGCGGCATCTCAAAGCGCATGAAATGACGAGTGAAATGCACTATTAATCTTCTAGGGTAGGGCGAACAGAGACCCGATTACAACATTTTACATTAAGGTTAATATAAGAATTCAGCGAAATTCTCTCACATTTGTTCAATTTACGTCGCTGATATTTCAGATAGCGTATTGGGCTAAGCGGCATCTCAAAGCGCAAGAAATGGCGAGTAAATGCACTATTAAACTTCTAGGGTAGGGCAAACAGAGACCCGTTTATATCATTTTATATTATGGTTAATTTAAGAATTCAGCGTAATTCTATCACATTTGTTCAATTTACGTCGCTCCAATTTCATATAGCTTATTGCACTAAGCGGCATCTCAAAGCGCATGAAATGACGAGTGAAATGCACTATTAAACTTCTAGGGTAGGGCAATCAGAGACCCGATTAGATAATATTATATTTTGGTTAATATAAGAATGCAGCGAAATTCTATCACATTTGTTCAATTTACGTCGCTCCTGTTTCAGATAGCGTATTGGGCTAAGCGGCATCTCAAAGCGCATGAAATGACGAGTGAAATGCACTATTAAACTTCTAGGCTAGGGCGAACGGAGACCCGATTAGATCATTTTACATTATGGTTAATAAAAGAATTCATCGAAATTCTATCACATTTGTTCAATTTACATCGCTCCTATTTCAGATAGCGTACGGGGCTAAGCGGCATCTCAAAGCGCATGAAATGACGAGTGAAATGCACTATTAATCTTCTAGGGTAGGGCGAACATAGACCCGATTAGAACATTTTACATTAAGGTTAATATAAGAATTCAGCGAAATTCTCTCACATTTGTTCAATTTACGTCGCTGATATTTCAAATAGCGTATTGGGCTAAGCGGCATCTCAAAGCGCAAGAAATGGCGAGTAAAATGCACTATTATACTTCTAGGGTAGGGAATCAGAGACCCGATTAGATCATTTTATATTATGGTTAATTTAAGAATTCAGCAAAATTCTATCACATTTGTTCAATTTACGTCGTTCCTATTTCAGATAGCATACTGGGCTAGGCGGCATCTTAAAGCGCGTGGAATGGCGAGCAAAATGCACTATTAAACTTCTTGGGTAGGGCGAACAGAGACCCGATTAGATCATTTTATATTTTGTTTAATATAACATTTCAGGGAAATTCTATCACATTTGTTCAATTTACGTCGCTCCTATTTCAGATAGCGTATTGGGCTAAGCGGCATCTCAAAGCGCATGAAATGGCGAGTAAAATGCACTATTAAACTTCTAGGATAAGGCAAAGAGAGACCCGATTAGATCATTTTATATTACGGTTAATATAAGAATTCAGCGTAATTCTGTGACATTTGTTCAACTTACGTAGCTCCCATTTCAGATAGCGTACTGGGCTAGGCGGCATCTTAAAGCGCGTGGAATGGCGAGTACAATGCACTATTAAACTTCTATGATAGGGCAATCAGAGACCCGATTAGAACATTTTATATTTTGGTTAATATAAGAATTCAGCGAAATTCTATCACAGTTGTTCAATTTACGTCGCTCCTATTTCAGATAGCGTATTGGGCTAAGAGGCATCTCAAAGCGCATGAAATGGCGAGTAAAATGCACTATTAAACTACTAGGGTAAGGCAAACAGAGACCCGATTAGATCATTTCATATTATGGTTAATTTAAGATTTCAGAAAAATTCTATCACATTTGTTCAATTTACGTCGCTCCTATTTCAGATGGCGTACTAGGATAGGCGGCATCTTAAAGCGCGTGGAATGGCGAGTAAAATGCACTATTAAACTTGTAGGGTAATGCAAACAGAGAGCCGATTAGATCATTTTATATTACGGTTATATAAGATTTCAGGGAAATTCCATCACATTTGTTCAATTTACGTCGCTCCTATTTCAGATAGCTATTGGGGTAAGCGGCATCTCAAAGCGCATGAAATGACGAGAGAAATGCACTATTGAACTTCTTGGGTAGGGCGAACAGAGACCCGATTACATCATTTTATATTATGGTTAATATAAGAATTCAGCGAAATTCTATCACATTTGTTCAATTTGCGTCGTTCCTATTTCAGCTAGCGTATTGGGCTAAGCGGAATCTCAAAGCGCATGAAATGACGAATAAAATGCACTATTAAGCTTCTACGCTATGGCGAACAGAGACCCGATTAGATCATTTAACATTATGGTTAATAAAAGAATTCAGCGAAATTCTATCACATTTGTTCAATTTACATCGCTCCTATTTCAGATAGCGTATTGGGCTAAGCGGCATCTCAAAGCGCATGAAATGGCGAGTAAAATGCACTATTAAACTTCTAGGATAAGGCAAACAGAGACCCGATTAGATCATTTAACATTATGGTTAATAAAAGAATTCAGCGAAATTCTATCACATTTGTTCAATTTACGTCGTTCCTATTTCAGATAGCGTATTGGGCTAAGCGGCATCTCAAAGTGCATGAAAGGACGAGTAAAATGCACTATTAAACTTCTAGGATAAGGCAAACGGAGACCCGATTAGACCATTTTATATTACGGTTAATATAAGAATTCAGCGTAATTCTATCACATTTGTTCAACTTACGTCGCTCCTATTTCAGATAGCGTACTGGCCTAGGCGGCATCTCAAAGCGCATGAAATGGCGAGTAAAATGCACTGTTAAACTTCTAGGGTAGGGCAATCAGAGACCCGATTAGATCATTTTATATTATGGTTAATTTAAGAATTCAGCAAAATTCTATCACATTTGTTCAATTTACGTCGTTCCTATTTCAGAAAGCGTACTGGGCTAGGCGGCATCTTAAAGCGCGTGGAATGGCGAGCAAAATGCACTCTTAAACTTCTATGATAGGGCAATCAGAGACCCGATTAGATCATTTTATATTTTGGTTAATATAAGAATTCAGCGAAATTCTATCACATTTTTTCAATTTACGTCGCTCCTATTTCAGATAGCGTATTGGGCTAAGCGGCATCTCAAAGCGCAAGAAATGGCGAGTAAAATGCACTATTAAACTTCTAGGGTAGGGCAAACAGAGACCCCATTAGATCATTTTTATTATGGTTAATTTAAGAATTCAGCGAAATTCTATCACATTTGTTCAATTTACGTCGCTCCTATTTCAGATAGCGTATTGGGCTAAGCGGCATCTCAAAGCGCGTGGAATGGCGAGCAAAATGCACTCTTAAACTTCTATGATAGGGCAATCAGAGACCCGATTAGATCATTTTATATTTTGGTTAATATAAGAATTCAGCGAAATTCTATCACATTTGTTCAATTTACGTCGCTCCTATTTCAGATAGCGTATTTGGCTAAGCGGCATCTCAAAGCGCAAGAAATGGCGAGTAAAATGCACTATTAAACTTCTAGGGTAGGGCAAACAGAAACCCCATTAGATCATTTTATATTATGGTTAATGTAAGAATTCAGCGAAATTCTATCACATTTGTTCAATTTACGTCGCTCCTATTTCAGATAGCGTATTGGGCTAAGCGGCATCTCAAAGCGCATGAAATGGTGAGTAAAATGCACTGTTAAACTTGTAGGGTAGGTCAAACAGAGACCGGATTAGATCATTTCATATTATGGTTAATTTAAGATTTCAGAAAAATTCTATCACATTTGTTCAATTTACGTCGCTCCTATTTCAGATGGCGTACTAGGATAGGCGGCATCTTAAAGCGCGTGGAATGGCGAGTAAAATGCACTATTAAACTTGTAGGGTAATGCAAACAGAGAGCCGATTAGATCATTTTATATTACGGTTATATAAGATTTCAGGGAAATTCTATCACATTTGTTCAATTTACGTCGCTCCTATTTCAGATAGCTATTGGGGTAAGCGGCATCTCAAAGCGCATGAAATGACGAGAGAAATGCACTCTTAAACTTCTTGGGTAGGGCGAACAGAGACCCGATTACATCATTTTATATTATGGTTAATATAAGAATTCAGCGAAATTCTATCACATTTGTTCAATTTGCGTCGTTCCTATTTCAGATAGCATATTGTGCTAAGCGGCATCTCAAAGCGCATGAAATGACGAGTGCAATGCACTATTAAACTTCTAGGGTAGGGCAAACAGAGACCCGATTAGATCATTTTATATTATGGTTAATTTAAGAATTCAGCAAAATTCTATCACATTTGTTCAATTTACGTTGCTCCTATTTCGGATAGCGTACTGGGCTAGGCGGCATCCTAAAGCGCGTGGAGTGGCGAGTAAAATGCACTATTAATCTTCTATGATAGGGCAATCAGAGACCCGATTAGATCATTTTATATTTTGGTTAATATAAGAATTCAGCGAATTTCTATCACATTTGTTCAATTTACGTCGCTCCTATTTCTGATAGCGTATTGGGCTAAGCGGCATCTCAAAGCGCATGAAATGGCGAGTAAAATGCACTATTAAACTTCTACGGTAGGGCAAACAGAGACCCGATTAGATCATTTTATGTTATGGTTAATTTAAGAATTCTGCAAAATTCTATCACATTTCTTCAATTTACGTCGCTCCTATTTCAGATAGCGTACTGGGCTAGGCGGCAACTTAAAGCGCGTGGAATGGCGAGTGCAATGCACTATTAAACTTCTACGGTAGGGCAATCAGTGACCCGATTAGATCGTTTTATGTTATGGTTAATTTAAGAATTCAGCAAAATTCTATCACATTTGTTCAATTTACGTCGCTCCTATTTCAGACAGCGTATTGGGCGAAGCGGAATCTCAAAGCGCATGAAATGGAGAATAAAATGCACTATTAAACTTCTAGGCTAGGGCGAACAGAGACCCGATTAGATCATTTTACATTATGGTTAATAAAAGAATTCAGCGAAATTCTATCACATTTGTTCAATTTACATCGCTCCTATTTCAGATAGCGTATTGGGCTAAGCGGCATCTCAAAGCGCATGAAATGGCGAGTAAAATGCACTATTAAACTTCTAGGATAAGGCAAACAGAGACCCGATTAGATCATTTTATATTACGGTCAATATACGAATTCAGCGTAATTCTATCACATTTGTTCAATTTACGTCGCTCCTGTTTCAGATAGCTTATTGGGCTACGCGGCATCTCAAAGCGCATGAAATGGCGAATACAATGCACTATTAAACTTCTAGGCTAGGGCGAACAGAGACCCGATTAGATCATTTTACATTATGGTTAATAAAAGAATTCAGCGAAATTCTATCACATTTGTTCAACTTACGTCGCTCCTATTTCAGATAGCGTATTGGGCTAAGCGGCATCTCAAATCGCATGAAATGGCGAGTATAATGCACTATTAAACTTCTAGGATAAGGCAAACAAAGACCCGATTAGATCATTTTATATTACGGTTAATATAAGAATTCAGCGTAATTCTATCACATTTGTTCAACTTACGTCGCTCCTATTTCAGATAGCGTACTGGGCTAGCCGGCATCTTAAAGCGTGTGGAATGGCGAGTAAAATGCACTATTAAAATTCTATGATAGGGCAATCAGAGACCCGATTAGATCATTTTATATTTTGGTTAATATAAGAATTCAGCGAAATTCTATCACATTTGTTCAATTTACGTCGCTCCTATTTCAGATAGCGTACTGGGCTAGGCGGCATCTTAAAGCGCGTGGTATGGCGAGTAAAATGCACTATTAAACTTCTATGATAGGGCAATCAGTCACCCGATTAGATCATTTTATATTGTTGTTAATTTAAGAATTGAGCGAAATTCTATCACATTTGTTCAATTTACGTCGCTCCTATTTCAGATAGCGTATTGGGCTAAGCGGCATCTCAAAGCGCATGATATGGCGTCTAAAATGCAATACTAAACTTCGAGGACAAGGCAAACAGAGACCCGATTAGGTCATTTTAAATTACGGTTAATATAAGAATTCAGCGTAATTCTATCACATTTGTTCAACTTACGTCGCTCCTATTTTAGATAGCGTACTGGGCTAGGCGGCATCTCAAAGCGCGTCGAATGGCGAGTAAAATGCGCTATTAAACTTCTAGGGTAGGGCAACCAGAGACCCGATTAGATCATTTTATATTATGGATAATTTATGAATTCAGCAAAATTCTATCACATTGGTTCAATTTACGTCTCTCCTATTTCAGATAGCGTATTGGGCTAAGGGGCATCTCAAAGCGCATGAAATGAGGAGTAAAATGCACTATTAAACTTCTAGGGTAGGGCAAGCAGAGACCCGATTAGATCATTTTATGTTATGGTTAATTTAAGAATTCAGCGAAATTCTATCACATTCGTTCAATTTACGTCGCTCCTATTTCAGGTAGCGTATCGGGCAAAGCAGCATCTCAAAGCGCATGAAATGACGAGTAAAATGCACTATTAAACTTCTAGGCTAGGGCAAACAGAGAACCGATTAGAATATTTTATATTATGGTTAATTTAAGAATACAGCAAAATTTCTATCACATTTGTTCAATTTACGTCGCTCCTATTTCAGATAGCGTACTGGGCTATGCGGCATCTTAAAGCGCGTGGAATGGCGAGTAAAATGCACTATTAAACTTCTATGATAGGGCAATCAGAGACCCGATTAGATCATTTTATATTTTGGTTGATATAAGATTTCAGGGAAATTCTATCACATTTGATCAATTTACGTCGCTCCTATTTCAGATAGCGTATTGGGTTAAGCGGCATCTCAAAGCGTATGAAATGGCGACTAAAATGCACTATTAAACTTCTAGGCTAGGGCGAACAGAGACCCGATTAGATCATTTTACATTTTGGTTAATAAAAGAATTCAGCGAAATTCTATCACATTTGTTCAACTTACGTCGCTCCAATTTCAGATAGCATATTGGGCTAAGCGGCATCTCAAAGCGCATGAAATGACGAGTGGAATGCACTATTAAACTTCTAGGGTAGGGCGAACAGGGACCCGATTAGATCATTTTACATTAAGGTTAATATAAGAATTCACGGAAATTCTATCACATTTGATCAATTTACGTCGCTCCTATTTCAGATAGCGTATTGGGCTATGCGGCATCTCAAAGCGCATGAAATGGCGAATAAAATGCACTATTAAACTTCTAGGGTACGGCAAACAGAGACCCGGTTAGATCATTTTATATTACGGTTAATTTAAGAATTCAGCGAAGTTCTATCACATTTGTTCAATTTACGTCGCTCCTATTTCAGATAGCGTATTCGGCTAATCGGCATCTCAGAGCGCATGAAGTGGCGAATAAAATGCACTATTAAACTTCTAGGCTAGGGCGAAGAGAGACCCGATCAGATCATTTTACATTATGGTTAATAAAACAATTCAGCGAAATTCTATCACATTTGTTCAACTTACGTCGCTCCTATTTCAGATAGCGTATTGGGCTAAGCGGCATCTCAAAGCGCATGAAATGGCGAGTATAATGCACTATTAAACTTCTACGATAAGGCAAACAAAGACCCGATTAGATCATTTTATATTACGGTTAATATAAGAATTCACCGTAATTCTATCACATTTGTTCAACTTACGTCGCTCCTATTTCAGATAGCGTACTGGGCTAGGCGGCATCTTAAAGCGTGTGGAATGGCGAGTAAAATGCACTATTAAAATTCTATGATAGGGCAATCAGAGACCCGATTAGATCATTTTATATTTTGGTTAATATAAGAATTAAGCGAAATTCTATCACATTTGTTCAATTTACGTCGCTCCTATTTCAGATAGCTTATTGGGCTTAGCGGCATCTCAAAGCGCATGAAATGACGAGTGAAATGCACTATTAAGCTTTTAGGGTGGGGAAAACAGAGACCCGATTAGATCATTTTACATTATGGTTAATAAAAGAATTCAGCGAAATTCTATCACATTTGTTCAACTTACGTCGCTACAATTTCAGATAGCGTATTGGGTTAAGCGGCATCTCAAAGCGCATGAAATGGCGAGTAAAATGCACTATGAAACTTCTAGGGTAGGGCAAAAAGAGACCCGATTAGATCATAGTATATTATGGTTAATTTAAGAATTCAGCAAAATTCTATCACATTTGTTCAATTTACCTCGCTCCTATTACAGATAGCTTATTGGACTTAGCCGCATCTCAAAGCGCATGAAATGGCGAGTGAAATGCACTATTAACCTTCTATGATAGGGCAATCAGAGACTCGATTAGATCATTTTATATTTTGTTTAATATAGGATTTCAGGGAAATTCTATCACATTTGTTCAACTTACGTAGCTCCAATTTCAGATAGCGTATAGGGCTAAGCGGCATCTCAAAGCGCATGAAATGGCGAACAAAATGCACTATTAAACATCTAGGCTAGGGCGAACAGAGACCAGATTAGATCATTTTATATTTTGGTTAATATAAGAATTCTGCGAAATTCTATCACATTTGTTCAATTTACGTCGCTCCTATTTCAGATAGCTTATTGGGCTTAGCGGCATCTCAAAGCGCATGATGTGACGAGTGAAATGCACCATTAAACTTCTAGGGTAGGGCAAAAAGCGACCCGATTAGATCATTTTATATTATGGTTAATTTAAGAATTCAGCAAAATTCTATCACATTTGTTCAATTTACGTCGCTCCTATTTCAGATAGCGTACTGGGCTAGGCGGCATCTTAAAGCGGGTGGAATGGCGTGTAAAATGCACTATTAAAATTCTATGATAGGGCAATCTGAGACCCGATTAGATCATTTTATATTATGGTTAATTTAAGAATTAAGCAAAATTCTATCACATTTGCTCAATTTACGTCGCTCTTATTTCAGATAGCGTCCTGGGCTAGGCGGCATCTTAAAGCGCGTGGAATGACGAGTAAAATGCACTGCTAAGCTTTTATGATAGGGCAATCAGAGACCCGATTAGATCATTTTATATTTTGTTTAATATAAGATTTCAGAGAAATTCTATCACATTTGTTCAATTTACGTCGCTCCTATTTCAGATAGCGTATTGGGCTATGCGGCATCTCAAATCGCATGAAATGGCGACTAAAATGCAATACTAAACTTCTAGGACAAGGCAAACAGAGACCCGATTAGATCATTTTATATTACGGTTAATATAAGAATTCAACGTAATTCTATCACATTTGTTCAATTTACGACGCTCCTATTTCAGATAGCGTATTCGGCTAATCGGCATCGCAAAGCGCATGAAGTGGCGAATAAAATGCACTATTAAACTTCTAGGCTAGGGCGAACAGAGACCCGATCAGATCATTTTGTATTATGGTTAATAAAACAATTCAGCGAAATTCTATCACATTTGTTCAACTTACGTCGCTCCTATTTCAGATAGCGTATTGGGCTAAGCGGCATCTCAAAGCGCATGAAATGGCGAGTATAATGCACTATTAAACTTCTAGGATAAGGCAAACAAAGACCCGATTAGATCATTTTATATTACGGTTAATATAAGAATTCAGCGTAATTCTATCACATTTGTTCAACTTACGTCGCTCCTATTTCAGATAGCGTACTGGGCTAGCCGGCATCTTAAAGCGCGTGGAATGGCGAGTAAAATGCACTATTAAAATTCTATGATAGGGCAATCAGAGACCCGATTAGATCATTTTATATTTTGGTTAATATAAGAATTCAGCGAAATTCTATCACATTTGTTCAATTTACGTCGCTCCTATTTCAGATAGCGTACTGGGCTAGGCGGCATCTTAAAGCGCGTGGTATGGCGAGTAAAATGCACTATTAAACTTCTATGATAGGGCAATCAGTGACCCGATTAGATCATTTTATATTGTTGTTAATTTAAGAATTGAGCGAAATTCTATCACATTTGTTCAATTTACGTCGCTCCTATTTCAGATAGCGTATTGGGCTAAGCGGCATCTCAAAGCGCATGATATGGCGTCTAAAATGCAATACTAAACTTCGAGGACAAGGCAAACAGAGACCCGATTAGGTCATTTTAAATTACGGTTAATATAAGAATTCAGCGTAATTCTATCACATTTGTTCAACTTACGTCGCTCCTATTTTAGATAGCGTACTGGGCTAGGCGGCATCTCAAAGCGCGTGGAATGGCGAGTAAAATGCGCTATTAAACTTCTAGGGTAGGGCAACCAGAGACCCGATTAGATCATTTTATATTATGGATAATTTAAGAATTCAGCAAAATTCTATCACATTGGTTCAATTTACGTCTCTCCTATTTCAGATAGCGTATTGGGCTAAGGGGCATCTCAAAGCGCATGAAATGAGGAGTAAAATGCACTATTAAACTTCTAGGGTAGGGCAAGCAGAGACCCGATTAGATCATTTTATGTTATGGTTAATTTAAGAATTCAGCGAAATTCTATCACATTCGTTCAATTTACGTCGCTCCTATTTCAGGTAGCGTATCGGGCAAAGCAGCATCTCAAAGCGCATGAAATGACGAGTAAAATGCACTATTAAACTTCTAGGCTAGGGCAAACAGAGAACCGATTAGAATATTTTATATTATGGTTAATTTAAGAATACAGCAAAATTCTATCACATTTGTTCAATTTACGTCGCTCCTATTTCAGATAGCGTACTGGGCTATGCGGCATCTTAAAGCGCGTGGAATGGCGAGTAAAATGCACTATTAAACTTCTATGATAGGGCAATCAGAGACCCGATTAGATCATTTTATATTTTGGTTAATATAAGATTTCAGGGAAATTCTATCACATTTGATCAATTTACGTCGCTCCTATTTCAGATAGCGTATTGGGTTAAGCGGCATCTCAAAGCGTATGAAATGGCGACTAAATGCACTATTAAACTTCTAGGCTAGGGCGAACAGAGACCCGATTAGATCATTTTACATTTTGGTTAATAAAAGAATTCAGCGAAATTCTATCACATTTGTTCAACTTACGTCGCTCCAATTTCAGATAGCATATTGGGCTAAGCGGCATCTCAAAGCGCATGAAATGACGAGTGGAATGCACTATTAAACTTCTAGGGTAGGGCGAACAGGGACCCGATTAGATCATTTTACATTAAGGTTAATATAAGAATTCACGGAAATTCTATCACATTTGATCAATTTACGTCGCTCCTATTTCAGATAGCGTATTGGGCTATGCGGCATCTCAAAGCGCATGAAATGGCGAATAAAATGCACTATTAAACTTCTAGGGTACGGCAAACAGAGACCCGGTTAGATCATTTTATATTACGGTTAATTTAAGAATTCAGCGAAGTTCTATCACATTTGTTCAATTTACGTCGCTCCTATTTCAGATAGCGTATTCGGCTAATCGGCATCTCAGAGCGCATGAAGTGGCGAATAAAATGCACTATTAAACTTCTAGGCTAGGGCGAAGGGAGACCCGATCAGATCATTTTACATTATGGTTAATAAAACAATTCAGCGAAATTCTATCACATTTGTTCAACTTACGTCGCTCCTATTTCAGATAGCGTATTGGGCTAAGCGGCATCTCAAAGCGCATGAAATGGCGAGTATAATGCACTATTAAACTTCTACGATAAGGCAAACAAAGACCCGATTAGATCATTTTATATTACGGTTAATATAAGAATTCACCGTAATTCTATCACATTTGTTCAACTTACGTCGCTCCTATTTCAGATAGCGTACTGGGCTAGGCGGCATCTTAAAGCGTGTGGGTGGAATGGCGAGTAAAATGCACTATTAAAAATTCTATGATAGGGCAATCAGAGACCCGATTAGATCATTTTATATTTTGGTTAATATAAGAATTAAGCGAAATTCTATCACATTTGTTCAATTTACGTCGCTCCTATTTCAGATAGCTTATTGGGCTTAGCGGCATCTCAAAGCGCATGAAATGACGAGTGAAATGCACTATTAAGCTTTTAGGGTGGGGAAAACAGAGACCCGATTAGATCATTTTACATTATGGTTAATAAAAGAATTCAGCGAAATTCTATCACATTTGTTCAACTTACGTCGCTACAATTTCAGATAGCGTATTGGGTTATGCGGCATCTCAAAGCGCATGAAATGGCGAGTAAAATGCACTATGAAACTTCTAGGGTAGGGCAAAAAGAGACCCGATTAGATCATAGTATATTATGGTTAATTTAAGAATTCAGCAAAATTCTATCACATTTGTTCAATTTACCTCGCTCCTATTACAGATAGCTTATTGGACTTAGCCGCATCTCAAAGCGCATGAAATGGCGAGTGAAATGCACTATTAACCTTCTATGATAGGGCAATCAGAGACTCGATTAGATCATTTTATATTTTGTTTAATATAGGATTTCAGGGAAATTCTATCACATTTGTTCAACTTACGTCGCTACAATTTCAGATAGCGTATTGGGCTAAGCGGCATCTCAAAGCGCATGAAATGGCGAGTAAAATGCACTATGAAACTTCTAGGGTAGGGCAAAAAGAGACCCCCATTAGATCATAGTATATTATGGTTAATTTAAGAATTCAGCAAAATTCTATCACATTTGTTCAATTTACCTCGCTCCTATTACAGATAGCTTATTGGACTTAGCCGCATCTCAAAGCGCATGAAATGGCGAGTGAAATGCACTATTAACCTTCTATGATAGGGCAATCAGAGACTCGATTAGATCATTTTATATTTTGTTTAATATAGGATTTCAGGGAAATTCTATCACATTTGTTCAACTTACGTAGCTCCAATTTCAGATAGCGTATTGGGCTAAGCGGCATCTCAAAGCGCATGAAATGGCGAACAAAATGCACTATTAAACATCTAGGCTAGGGCGAACAGAGACCAGATTAGATCATTTTATATTTTGGTTAATATAAGAATTCTGCGAAATTCTATCACATTTGTTCAATTTACGTCGCTCCTATTTCAGATAGCTTATTGGGCTTAGCGGCATCTCAAAGCGCATGATGTGACGAGTGAAATGCACCATTAAACTTCTAGGGTAGGGCAAAAAGCGACCCGATTAGATCATTTTATATTATGGTTAATTTAAGAATTCAGCAAAATTCTATCACATTTGTTCAATTTACGTCGCTCCTATTTCAGATAGCGTACTGGGCTAGGCGGCATCTTAAAGCGGGTGGAATGGCGTGTAAAATGCACTATTAAAATTCTATGATAGGGCAATCTGAGACCCGATTAGATCATTTTATATTATGGTTAATTTAAGAATTAAGCAAAATTCTATCACATTTGCTCAATTTACGTCGCTCTTATTTCAGATAGCGTCCTGGGCTAGGCGGCATCTTAAAGCGCGTGGAATGACGAGTAAAATGCACTGCTAAGCTTTTATGATAGGGCAATCAGAGACCCGATTAGATCATTTTATATTTTGTTTAATATAAGATTTCAGAGAAATTCTATCACATTTGTTCAATTTACGTCGCTCCTATTTCAGATAGCGTATTGGGCTATGCGGCATCTCAAATCGCATGAAATGGCGACTAAAATGCAATACTAAAGTTCTAGGACAAGGCAAACAGAGACCCGATTAGATCATTTTATATTACGGTTAATATAAGAATTCAACGTAATTCTATCCCATTTGTTCAATTTACGACGCTCCTATTTCAGATAGCGTATTCGGCTAATCGGCATCGCAAAGCGCATGAAGTGGCGAATAAAATGCACTATTAAACTTCTAGGCTAGGGCGAACAGAGACCCGATCAGATCATTTTGTATTATGGTTAATAAAACAATTCAGCGAAATTCTATCACATTTGTTCAACTTACGTCGCTCCTATTTCAGATAGCGTATTGGGCTAAGCGGCATCTCAAAGCGCATGAAATGGCGAGTATAATGCACTATTAAACTTCTAGGATAAGGCAAACAAAGACCCGATTAGATCATTTTATATTACGGTTAATATAAGAATTCAGCGTAATTCTATCACATTTGTTCAACTTACGTCGCTCCTATTTCAGATAGCGTACTGGGCTAGCCGGCATCTTAAAGCGCGTGGAATGGCGAGTAAAATGCACTATTAAAATTCTATGATAGGGCAATCAGAGACCCGATTAGATCATTTTATATTTTGGTTAATATAAGAATTAAGCGAAATTCTATCACATTTGTTCAATTTACGTCGCTCCTATTTCAGATAGCTTATTGGGCTTAGCGGCATCTCAAAGCGCATGAAATGACGAGTGAAATGCACTATTAAGCTTTTAGGGTGGGGAAAACAGAGACCCGATTAGATCATTTTACATTATGGTTAATAAAAGAATTCAGCGAAATTCTATCACATTTGTTCAACTTACGTCGCTACAATTTCAGATAGCGTATTGGGTTAAGCGGCATCTCAAAGCGCATGAAATGGCGAGTAAAATGCACTATGAAACTTCTAGGGTAGGGCAAAAAGAGACCCGATTAGATCATAGTATATTATGGTTAATTTAAGAATTCAGCAAAATTCTATCACATTTGTTCAATTTACCTCGCTCCTATTACAGATAGCTTATTGGACTTAGCCGCATCTCAAAGCGCATGAAATGGCGAGTGAAATGCACTATTAACCTTCTATGATAGGGCAATCAGAGACTCGATTAGATCATTTTATATTTTGTTTAATATAGGATTTCAGGGAAATTCTATCACATTTGTTCAACTTACGTAGCTCCAATTTCAGATAGCGTATTGGGCTAAGCGGCATCTCAAAGCGCATGAAATGGCGAACAAAATGCACTATTAAACATCTAGGCTAGGGCGAACAGAGACCAGATTAGATCATTTTATATTTTGGTTAATATAAGAATTCTGCGAAATTCTATCACATTTGTTCAATTTACGTCGCTCCTATTTCAGATAGCGTACTGGGCTAGGCGGCATCTTAAAGCGGGTGGAATGGCGTGTAAAATGCACTATTAAAATTCTATGATAGGGCAATCTGAGACCCGATTAGATCATTTTATATTATGGTTAATTTAAGAATTAAGCAAAATTCTATCACATTTGCTCAATTTACGTCGCTCTTATTTCAGATAGCGTCCTGGGCTAGGCGGCATCTTAAAGCGCGTGGAATGACGAGTAAAATGCACTGCTAAGCTTTTATGATAGGGCAATCAGAGACCCGATTAGATCATTTTATATTTTGTTTAATATAATATTTCAGAGAAATTCTATCACATTTGTTCAACTTACGTAGCTCCAATTTCAGATAGCGTATTGGGCTAAGCGGCATCTCAAAGCGCATGAAATGGCGAACAAAATGCACTATTAAACATCTAGGCTAGGGCGAACAGAGACCAGATTAGATCATTTTATATTTTGGTTAATATAAGAATTCTGCGAAATTCTATCACATTTGTTCAATTTACGTCGCTCCTATTTCAGATAGCTTATTGGGCTTAGCGGCATCTCAAAGCGCATGATGTGACGAGTGAAATGCACCATTAAACTTCTAGGGTAGGGCAAAAAGCGACCCGATTAGATCATTTTATATTATGGTTAATTTAAGAATTCAGCAAAATTCTATCACAGTTGTTCAATTTACGTCGCTCCTATTTCAGATAGCGTACTGGGCTAGGCGGCATCTTAAAGCGGGTGGAATGGCGTGTAAAATGCACTATTAAAATTCTATGATAGGGCAATCTGAGACCCGATTAGATCATTTTATATTATGGTTAATTTAAGAATTAAGCAAAATTCTATCACATTTGCTCAATTTACGTCGCTCTTATTTCAGATAGCGTCCTGGGCTAGGCGGCATCTTAAAGCGCGTGGAATGACGAGTAAAATGCACTGCTAAGCTTTTATGATAGGGCAATCAGAGACCCGATTAGATCATTTTATATTTTGTTTAATATAAGATTTCAGAGAAATTCTATCACATTTGTTCAATTTACGTCGCTCCTATTTCAGATAGCGTATTGGGCTATGCGGCATCTCAAATCGCATGAAATGGCGACTAAAATGCAATACTAAACTTCTAGGACAAGGCAAACAGAGACCCGATTAGATCATTTTATATTACGGTTAATATAAGAATTCAACGTAATTCTATCCCATTTGTTCAATTTACGTCGCTCCTATTTCAGATAGCGTATTCGGCTAATCGGCATCGCAAAGCGCATGAAGTGGCGAATAAAATGCACTATTAAACTTCTAGGCTAGGGCGAACAGAGACCCGATCAGATCATTTTGTATTATGGTTAATAAAACAATTCAGCGAAATTCTATCACATTTGTTCAACTTACGTCGCTCCTATTTCAGATAGCGTATTGGGCTAAGCGGCATCTCAAAGCGCATGAAATGGCGAGTATAATGCACTATTAAACTTCTAGGATAAGGCAAACAAAGACCCGATTAGATCATTTTATATTACGGTTAATATAAGAATTCAGCGTAATTCTATCACATTTGTTCAACTTACGTCGCTCCTATTTCAGATAGCGTACTGGGCTAGCCGGCATCTTAAAGCGCGTGGAATGGCGAGTAAAATGCACTATTAAAATTCTATGATAGGGCAATCAGAGACCCGATTAGATCATTTTATATTTTGGTTAATATAAGAATTCAGCGAAATTCTATCACATTTGTTCAATTTACGTCGCTCCTATTTCAGATAGCGTACTGGGCTAGGCGGCATCTTAAAGCGCGTGGTATGGCGAGTAAAATGCACTATTAAACTTCTATGATAGGGCAATCAGTGACCCGATTAGATCATTTTATATTGTTGTTAATTTAAGAATTGAGCGAAATTCTATCACATTTGTTCAATTTACGTCGCTCCTATTTCAGATAGCGTATTGGGCTAAGCGGCATCTCAAAGCGCATGATATGGCGTCTAAAATGCAATACTAAACTTCGAGGACAAGGCAAACAGAGACCCGATTAGGTCATTTTAAATTACGGTTAATATAAGAATTCAGCGTAATTCTATCACATTTGTTCAACTTACGTCGCTCCTATTTTAGATAGCGTACTGGGCTAGGCGGCATCTCAAAGCGCGTGGAATGGCGAGTAAAATGCGCTATTAAACTTCTAGGGTAGGGCAACCAGAGACCCGATTAGATCATTTTATATTATGGATAATTTAAGAATTCAGCAAAATTCTATCACATTGGTTCAATTTACGTCTCTCCTATTTCAGATAGCGTATTGGGCTAAGGGGCATCTCAAAGCGCATGAAATGAGGAGTAAAATGCACTATTAAACTTCTAGGGTAGGGCAAGCAGAGACCCGATTAGATCATTTTATGTTATGGTTAATTTAAGAATTCAGCGAAATTCTATCACATTCGTTCAATTTACGTCGCTCCTATTTCAGGTAGCGTATCGGGCAAAGCAGCATCTCAAAGCGCATGAAATGACGAGTAAAATGCACTATTAAACTTCTAGGCTAGGGCAAACAGAGAACCGATTAGAATATTTTATATTATGGTTAATTTAAGAATACAGCAAAATTCTATCACATTTGTTCAATTTACGTCGCTCCTATTTCAGATAGCGTACTGGGCTATGCGGCATCTTAAAGCGCGTGGAATGGCGAGTAAAATGCACTATTAAACTTCTATGATAGGGCAATCAGAGACCCGATTAGATCATTTTATATTTTGGTTAATATAAGATTTCAGGGAAATTCTATCACATTTGATCAATTTACGTCGCTCCTATTTCAGATAGCGTATTGGGTTAAGCGGCATCTCAAAGCGTATGAAATGGCGACTAAAATGCACTATTAAACTTCTAGGCTAGGGCGAACAGAGACCCGATTAGATCATTTTACATTTTGGTTAATAAAAGAATTCAGCGAAATTCTATCACATTTGTTCAACTTACGTCGCTCCAATTTCAGATAGCATATTGGGCTAAGCGGCATCTCAAAGCGCATGAAATGACGAGTGGAATGCACTATTAAACTTCTAGGGTAGGGCGAACAGGGACCCGATTAGATCATTTTACATTAAGGTTAATATAAGAATTCACGGAAATTCTATCACATTTGATCAATTTACGTCGCTCCTATTTCAGATAGCGTATTGGGCTATGCGGCATCTCAAAGCGCATGAAATGGCGAATAAAATGCACTATTAAACTTCTAGGGTACGGCAAACAGAGACCCGATTAGATCATTTTATATTACGGTTAATTTAAGAATTCAGCGAAGTTCTATCACATTTGTTCAATTTACGTCGCTCCTATTTCAGATAGCGTATTCGGCTAATCGGCATCTCAGAGCGCATGAAGTGGCGAATAAAATGCACTATTAAACTTCTAGGCTAGGGCGAAGGGAGACCCGATCAGATCATTTTACATTATGGTTAATAAAACAATTCAGCGAAATTCTATCACATTTGTTCAACTTACGTCGCTCCTATTTCAGATAGCGTATTGGGCTAAGCGGCATCTCAAAGCGCATGAAATGGCGAGTATAATGCACTATTAAACTTCTACGATAAGGCAAACAAAGACCCGATTAGATCATTTTATATTACGGTTAATATAAGAATTCACCGTAATTCTATCACATTTGTTCAACTTACGTCGCTCCTATTTCAGATAGCGTACTGGGCTAGGCGGCATCTTAAAGCGTGTGGAATGGCGAGTAAAATGCACTATTAAAATTCTATGATAGGGCAATCAGAGACCCGATTAGATCATTTTATATTTTGGTTAATATAAGAATTAAGCGAAATTCTATCACATTTGTTCAATTTACGTCGCTCCTATTTCAGATAGCTTATTGGGCTTAGCGGCATCTCAAAGCGCATGAAATGACGAGTGAAATGCACTATTAAGCTTTTAGGGTGGGGAAAACAGAGACCCGATTAGATCATTTTACATTATGGTTAATAAAAGAATTCAGCGAAATTCTATCACATTTGTTCAACTTACGTCGCTACAATTTCAGATAGCGTATTGGGTTAAGCGGCATCTCAAAGCGCATGAAATGGCGAGTAAAATGCACTATGAAACTTCTAGGGTAGGGCAAAAAGAGACCCGATTAGATCATAGTATATTATGGTTAATTTAAGAATTCAGCAAAATTCTATCACATTTGTTCAATTTACCTCGCTCCTATTACAGATAGCTTATTGGACTTAGCCGCATCTCAAAGCGCATGAAATGGCGAGTGAAATGCACTATTAACCTTCTATGATAGGGCAATCAGAGACTCGATTAGATCATTTTATATTTTGTTTAATATAGGATTTCAGGGAAATTCTATCACATTTGTTCAACTTACGTAGCTCCAATTTCAGATAGCGTATTGGGCTAAGCGGCATCTCAAAGCGCATGAAATGGCGAACAAAATGCACTATTAAACATCTAGGCTAGGGCGAACAGAGACCAGATTAGATCATTTTATATTTTGGTTAATATAAGAATTCTGCGAAATTCTATCACATTTGTTCAATTTACGTCGCTCCTATTTCAGATAGCTTATTGGGCTTAGCGGCATCTCAAAGCGCATGAAGTGACGAGTGAAATGCACCATTAAACTTCTAGGGTAGGGCAAAAAGCGACCCGATTAGATCATTTTATATTATGGTTAATTTAAGAATTAAGCAAAATTCTATCACATTTGCTCAATTTACGTCGCTCTTATTTCAGATAGCGTCCTGGGCTAGGCGGCATCTTAAAGCGCGTGGAATGACGAGTAAAATGCACTGCTAAGCTTTTATGATAGGGCAATCAGAGACCCGATTAGATCATTTTATATTTTGTTTAATATAAGATTTCAGAGAAATTCTATCACATTTGTTCAATTTACGTCGCTCCTATTTCAGATAGCGTATTGGGCTATGCGGCATCTCAAATCGCATGAAATGGCGACTAAAATGCAATACTAAACTTCTAGGACAAGGCAAACAGAGACCCGATTAGATCATTTTATATTACGGTTAATATAGAATTCAACGTAATTCTATCACATTTGTTCAATTTACGTCGCTCCTATTTCAGATAGCGTATTCGGCTAATCGGCATCGCAAAGCGCATGAAGTGGCGAATAAAATGCACTATTAAACTTCTAGGCTAGGGCGAACAGAGACCCGATCAGATCATTTTGTATTATGGTTAATAAAACAATTCAGCGAAATTCTATCACATTTGTTCAACTTACGTCGCTCCTATTTCAGATAGCGTATTGGGCTAAGCGGCATCTCAAAGCGCATGAAATGGCGAGTATAATGCACTATTAAACTTCTAGGATAAGGCAAACAAAGACACGATTAGATCATTTTATATTACGGTTAATATAAGAATTCAGCGTAATTCTATCACATTTGTTCAACTTACGTCGCTCCTATTTCAGATAGCGTACTGGGCTAGCCGGCATCTTAAAGCGCGTGGAATGGCGAGTAAAATGCACTATTAAAATTCTATGATAGGGCAATCAGAGACCCGATTAGATCATTTTATATTTTGGTTAATATAAGAATTCAGCGAAATTCTATCACATTTGTTCAATTTACGTCGCTCCTATTTCAGATAGCGTACTGGGCTAGGCGGCATCTTAAAGCGCGTGGAATGGCGAGTAAAATGCACTTTTAAACTTCTATGATAGGGCAATCAGTGACCCGATTAGATCATTTCATATTGTTGTTAATTTAAGAATTGAGCGAAATTCTATCACATTTGTTCAATTTACGTCGCTCCTATTTCAGATAGCGTATTGGGCAAAGCGGCATCTCGAAGCGCATGATATGGCGTCTAAAATGCAATACTAAACTTCGAGGACAAGGCAAACAGAGACCCGATTAGGTCATTTTAAATTACGGTTAATATAAGAATTCAGCGTAATTCTATCACATTTGTTCAACTTACGTCGCTCCTATTTTAGATAGCGTACTGGGCTAGGCGGCATCTCAAAGCGCGTGGAATGGCGAGTAAAATGCGCTATTAAACTTCTAGGGTAGGGCAACCAGAGACCAGATTAGATCATTTTATATTATGGATAATTTAAGAATTCAGCAAAATTCTATCACATTGGTTCAATTTACGTCTCTCCTATTTCAGATAGCGTATTGGGCTAAGGGGCACCTCAAAGCGCATGAAATGAGGAGTAAAATGCACTGTTAAACTTCTAGGGTAGGGCAAGCAGAGACCCGATTAGATCATTTTATGTTATGGTTAATTTAAGAATTCAGCGAAATTCTATCACATTTGTTCAACTTACGTCGCTCCTATTTCAGATAGCGTATTGGGCTAACAGGCATCACAAAGCGCACGAAATGGCGTGTAAAATGCACTATTAAACTTCTATGATAGGGCAATCAGAGACCCGATTAGATCATTTTATATTTTGGTTAATATAAGATTTCAGGGAAATTCTATCACATTTGTTCAATTTACGTCGCTCCTATTTCAGATAGCGTATTGGGTTAAGCGGCATCTCAAAGCGTATGAAATGGCGACTAAAATGCACTATTAAACTTCTAGGCTAGGGCGAACAGAGACCCGATTAGATCATTTTACATTTTGGTTAATAAAAGAATTCAGCGAAATTCTATCACATTTGTTCAACTTACGTCGCTCCAATTTCAGATAGCATATTGGGCTAAGCGGCATCTCAAAGCGCATGAAATGACGAGTGGAATGCACTATTAAACTTCTAGGGTAGGGCGAACAGGGACCCGATTAGATCATTTTACATTAAGGTTAATATAAGAATTCACGGAAATTCTATCACATTTGATCAATTTACGTCGCTCCTATTTCAGATAGCGTATTGGGCTATGCGGCATCTCAAAGCGCATGAAATGGCGAATAAAATGCACTATTAAACTTCTAGGGTACGGCAAACAGAGACCCGATTAGATCATTTTATATTATGGTTAATTTAAGAATTCAGCGAAGTTCTATCACATTTGTCCAATTTACGTCGCTCCTATTTCAGATAGCGTATTCGGCTAATCGGCATCTCAGAGCGCATGAAGTGGCGAATAAAATGCACTATTAAACTTCTAGGCTAGGGCGAAGAGAGACCCGATCAGATCATTTTACATTATGGTTAATAAAACAATTCAGCGAAATTCTATCACATTTGTTCAATTTACGTCGCTCCTATTTCAGATAGCGTACTGGGCTAGGCGGCATCTTAAAGCGGGTGGAATGGCGTGTAAAATGCACTATTAAAATTCTATGATAGGGCAATCTGAGACCCGATTAGATCATTTTATATTATGGTTAATTTAAGAATTAAGCAAAATTCAATCACATTTGCTCAATTTACGTCGCTCCTATTTCAGATAGCGTCCTGGGCTAGGCGGCATCTTGAAGCGCGTGGAATGACGAGTAAAATGCACTGCTAAGCTTTTATGACAGGGCAATCAGAGACCTGATTAGGTCATTTTATATTTTGTTTAATATAAGATTTCAGAGAAATTCTATCACATTTGTTCAATTTACGTCGCTCCTATTTCAGATAGCGTATTGGGCTATGCGGCATCTCAAATCGCATGAAATGGCGACTAAAATGCAATACTAAACTTCTAGGACAAGGCAAACAGAGACCCGATTAGATCATTTTATATTACGGTTAATGTAACAATTCAGCGTAATTCTATCACATTTGTTCAATTTACGTCGCTCCTATTTCAGATAGCGTATTCGGCTAATCGGCATCTCAAAGCGCATCAAGTGGCGAATAAAATGCACTATTAAACTTCTAGGCTAGGGCGAACAGAGACCCGATCAGATCATTTTGTATTATGGTTAATAAAACAATTCAGCGAAATTCTATCACATTCGTTCAACTTACGTCGCTCCTATTTCAGGTAGCGTACTGGGCTAGCCGGCATCTTAAAGCGTGTGGAATGGCGAGTAAAATGCACTATTAAAATTCTATGATAGGGCAATCAGAGACCCGATTAGATCATTTTATATTTTGGTTAATATAAGAATTCAGCGAAATTCTATCACATTTGTTCAATTTACGTCGCTCCTATTTCAGATAGCTTATTGGGCTTAGCGGCATCTCACTGCGCATGAAATGACGAGTGAAATGCACTATTAAACTTCTAGGGTAGGGAAAACAGAGACCCGATTAGATCATTTTACATTATGGTTAATAAAAGAATTCAGCGAAATTCTATCACATTTGTTCAACTTACGTCGCTACAATTTCAGATAGCGTATTGGGCTAAGCGGCATCTCAAAGCGCATGAAATGGCGAGTAAAATGCACTATGAAACTTCCAGGGTCGGGCAAAAAGAGACCCGATTAGATCATAGTATATTATGGTTAATTTAAGAATTCAGCAAAATTCTATCACATTTGTTCAATTTACATCGCACCTATTTCAGATAGCGTACTGGGCTAGGCGGCATCTTAAAGCGGGTGGCATGGCGAGTAAAATGCACTATTAAAATTCTATGATAGGTCAATCAGAGGCCCGATTAGATCATTTTATATTATGGTTAATTTAAGATGTCAGCAAAATTTTATGGCATTTGATCAATTTACGTCGCTCCTATT
Organism: Macropis europaea; assembly: GCA_916610135.2. Classification (NCBI taxonomy): domain Eukaryota; kingdom Metazoa; phylum Arthropoda; class Insecta; order Hymenoptera; family Melittidae; genus Macropis; species Macropis europaea. Next base: position 301,428 of record CAKAJE020001827.1, on the reverse strand, counting down.
TCAGATAGCGTGTTGGGCTAGGCGGCATCTTAAAGCGCGTGGAATGGCAAGTAAAATACGCTATTAAACTTCTAGGATAGGGCAAACAGAGACCCGATTAGATCATTTTATATTGTGGTTAATTTAAGAATTCATCAAAATTCTATCACATTTGTTCAATTTACGTCGCTCCTATTTCATATAGCGTACTGGGCTAGGCGCCACCTTAAAGCGCGCGGAACGTCGAGTAAAATGCACTATTAAACTTCTATGATAGGGCAATCAGTGACCCGATTAGATCATTTTATATTATAGTTAATTTAAGAATTCAGCGAAGTTCTGTCACATTTGTTCAATTTACGTCGCTCCTATTTCAGATAGCTTACTGGCCTAGGCGGCATCTTAAAGCGCGTGGAATGGCGAATAAAATGCACGGTTAAAGTTCTAGGCTAGGGCGAACAGAGACCCGATTAGATCACTTTACATTATGGTTAATAAAAGAATTCAGCGAAATTGCATCACATTTGTTCAATTTACATCGCTCCTATTTCAGATAGCGTATTGGGCTAAGCGGCATATCAAAGCGCATGAAATGACGAGTAAAATGCACTATTAAACTTCTAGCGTAGGGCAAACAGAGACCCGATTAGATAATTTTATATTATGGTTAATTTAAGAATTCAGCAAAATTCTATCACATTTGTTCAATTTACGTCGTTCCTATTTCAGATAGCGTCCTGGGCTAAGCGGCATCTAAAAGCGCATGAAATGATGAGTATAATGCACTATTATACTTCTAGGATAAGGCAAACAGAGACCCGATTAGATCATTTTATATTATGGTTAATTTAAGAATTCAGCGAAATTCTATCACATTTGTTCAATTTACGTCGCTCGTATTACGGATGGCGTATTGGGCTAAGCGGTATCTCAAAGCGCATGAAATGGCGAGTATAATTCACTATTAAACTTCTAGGATAAGGCAAACAGAGACCCGATTAGATCATTTTATATTATGGTTAATATAAGAATGCAGCGTAATTCTATCACATTTGTTCAACTTACGCCGCTCCTAATTCAGATATCGTACTCGGCTAGGCGGCATCTTAAAGCGTGTGGAATGGCGAGTAAAATGCGCTATTAAACTTCTAGGCTAGGGCGAACAGAGACCCGATTAGATCATTTTACATTATGGTTCATAAAAGAATTCAGCGAAATTCTATCACATTTGTTCTACTTACGTCGCTCCTATTTCAGATAGTGTATTGGGATAAGCGGCATCTCAAAGCGCATGAAATGGCGAGTAAAGTGCACAATTAAACTTCTAGGGTAGGGCAAAAAGAGACCCGATTAGATCATTTTATCTTATGGTTAATTTAAGAATTCAGCAAAATTCTATCACATTTGTTCAATTTACGTCGCTCCTATTTCAGATAGCTTATTGGGCTTAGCGGCATCTCAAAGCGCATGAAATGACGAGTGAAATTCACTATTAAACTTCTAGGGTAGGGAAAACAGAGACCCGATTAGATCATTTTACATTATGGTTAATAAAAGAATTCAGCGAAATTCTATCACATTTGTTCTACTTACGTCGCTCCTATTTCAGATAGCGTATTGGGATAAGCGGCATCTCAAAGCGCATGAAATGGCGAGTAAAGTGCACAATTAATCTTCTAGGGTAGGGCAAAAAGAGGCCCGATTAGATCATTTTATCTTATGGTTAATTTAAGAATTCAGCAAAATTCTATCACATTTGTTCAATTTACGTCGCTCCTATTTCAGATAGCGTACTGGGCTAGGCGGCATCTTAAAGCGGGTGGAATGGCGTGTAAAATGCACTATTAAAATTCTATGATAGGGCAATCAGAGACCCGATTAGATCATTTTATATTATGGTTAATTTAAGAATTAAGCAAAATTCTATCACATTTGTTCAACTTACGTCGCTCCTATTTCAGATAGCGTATTGGGATAAGCGGCATCTCAAAGCGCATGAAATGACGAGTAAAATGCACTATTAAACTTTTAGGGTAGGGCAAACAGAGACCCGATTAGATCATTTTATATTACGGTTAATTTAAGAATTCAGCAAAATTCTATCACATTTGTTCAATTTACGTCGCTCCTATTTCAGATAGCGTACTGGCCTAGGCGGCATCTTAAAGTGCGTGGAATGGCGAATAAAATGCACGGTTAAAGTTCTAGGCTAGGGCGAACAGAGACTCGATTAGATCATTTTACATTATGGTTAATAAAAGAATTCAGCGAAATTGCATCACATTTGTTCAATTTACATCGCTCCTATTTCAGATAGCGTATTGGGCTAAGCGGCATATCAAAGCGCATGAAATGACGAGTAAAATGCACTATTAAACTTCTAGGGTAGGGCAAACAGAGACCAGATTAGATCATTTTATATTACGGTTAATTTAAGAATTCAGCAAAATTCTATCACATTTGTTCAATTTACGTCGTTCCTATTTTAGATAGCGTCCTGGGCTAAGCGGCATCTAAAAGCGCATGAAATGACGACTAAAATGCACTATTGAACTTCTAGGCTATGGCGAACAGAGACCCGATTAGATCATTTTACATTATGGTTCATAAAAGAATTCAGCGAAATTCTATCACATTTGTTCAACTTACGTCGCTCCTATTTCAGATAGCGTATTGGGATAAGCGGCATCTCAAAGCCCATGAAATGGCGAGTAAAATGCACAATTAAACTTCTAGGGTAGATCAAATAGAGACCCGATTAGATCATTTTATATTGCGGTTAATTTAAGAATTCAGCAAAATTCTATCACATTTGTTCAATTTACGTCGCTCCTATTTCAGATAGCGCACTGGGCTAGGCGGCATCTTAAAGCGGGTGGAATGGCGTGTAAAATGCACTATTAAAATTCTATGATTGGGCAATCTGAGACCCGATTAGATCATTTTATATTATGGTTAATTTAAGAATTAAGCAAAATTCAATCACATTTGCTCAATTTACGTCGCTCCTATTTCAGATAGCGTCCTGGGCTAGGCGGCATCGTGAAGCGCGTGGAATGACGAGTAAAATGCACTGCTAAGCTTTTATGACAGGGCAATCAGAGACCCGATTAGATCATTTTATATTTTGTTTAATATAAGATTTCAGAGAAATTCTATCACATTTGTTCAATTTACGTCGCTCCTATTTCAGATAGCGTATTGGGCTATGCGGCATCTCAAATCGCATGAAATGGCGACTAAAATGCAATACTAAACTTCTAGGACAAGGCAAACAGAGACCCGATTAGATCATTTTATATTACGGTTAATGTAAGAATTCAGCGTAATTCTATCACATTTGTTCAATTTACGTCGCTCCTATTTCAGATAGCGTATTCGGCTAATCGGCATCTCAAAGCGCATCAAGTGGCGAATAAAATGCACTATTAAACTTCTAGGCTAGGGCGAACAGAGACCCGATCAGATCATTTTGTATTATGGTTAATAAAACAATTCAGCGAAATTCTATCACATTCGTTCAACTTACGTCGCTCCTATTTCAGATAGCGTACTGGGCTAGCCGGCATCTTAAAGCGTGTGGAATGGCGAGTAAAATGCACTAGTAAAATTCTATGATAGGGCAATCAGAGACCCGATTAGATCATTTTATATTTTGGTTAATATAAGAATTCAGCGAAATTCTATCACATTTGTTCAATTTACGTCGCTCCTATTTCAGATAGCTTATTGGGCTTAGCGGCATCTCAATGCGCATGAAATGACGAGTGAAATGCACTATTAAACTTCTAGGGTAGGGAAAACAGAGACCCGATTTGATCATTTTACATTATGGTTAATAAAAGAATTCAGCGAAATTCTATCACATTTGTTCAACTTACGTCGCTACAATTTCAGATAGCGTATTGGGCTAAGCGGCATCTCAAAGCGCATGAAATGGCGAGTAAAATGCACTATGAAACTTCTAGGGTCGGGCAAAAAGAGACCCGATTAGATCATAGTATATTATGGTTAATTTAAGAATTCAGCAAAATTCTATCACATTTGTTCAATTTACATCGCACCTATTTCAGATAGCGTACTGGGCTAGGCGGCATCTTAAAGCGGGTGGCATGGCGAGTAAAATGCACTATTAAAATTCTATGATAGGTCAATCAGAGGCCCGATTAGATCATTTTATATTATGGTTAATTTAAGATGTCAGCAAAATTTTATCGCATTTGATCAATTTACGTCGCTCCTATTTCAGATAGCGTGTTGGGCTAGGCGGCATCTTAAAGCGCGTGGAATGGCAAGTAAAATACGCTATTAAACTTCTAGGATAGGGCAAACAGAGACCCGATTAGATAATTTTATATTGTGGTTAATTTAAGAATTCAGCAAAATTCTATCACATTTGTTCAATTTACGTCGCTCCTATTTCATATAGCGTACTGGGCTAGGCGCCACCTTAAAGCGCGCGGAACGTCGAGTAAAATGCACTATTAAACTTCTATGATAGGGCAATCAGTGACCCGATTAGATCATTTTATATTATAGTTAATTTAAGAATTCAGCGAAGTTCTGTCACATTTGTTCAATTTACGTCGCTCCTATTTCAGATAGCTTACTGGCCTAGGCGGCATCTTAAAGCGCGTGGAATGGCGAATAAAATGCACGGTTAAAGTTCTAGGCTAGGGCGAACAGGGACCCGATTAGATCACTTTACATTATGGTTAATAAAAGAATTCAGCGAAATTGCATCACATTTGTTCAATTTACATCGCTCCTATTTCAGATAGCGTATTGGGCTAAGCGGCATATCAAAGCGCATGAAATGACGAGTAAAATGCACTATTAAACTTCTAGCGTAGGGCAAACAGAGACCCGATTAGATAATTTTATATTATGGTTAATTTAAGAATTCAGCAAAATTCTATCACATTTGTTCAATTTACGTCGTTCCTATTTCAGATAGCGTCCTGGGCTAAGCGGCATCTAAAAGCGCATGAAATGATGAGTATAATGCACTATTATACTTCTAGGATAAGGCAAACAGAGACCCGATTAGATCATTTTATATTATGGTTAATTTAAGAATTCAGCGAAATTCTATCACATTTGTTCAATTTACGTCGCTCGTATTACGGATGGCGTATTGGGCTAAGCGGTATCTCAAAGCGCATGAAATGGCGAGTATAATGCACTATTAAACTTCTAGGATAAGGCAAACAGAGACCCGATTAGATCATTTTATATTATGGTTAATATAAGAATGCAGCGTAATTCTATCACATTTGTTCAACTTACGCCGCTCCTAATTCAGATATCGTACTCGGCTAGGCGGCATCTTAAAGCGTGTGGAATGGCGAGTAAAATGCGCTATTAAACTTCTAGGCTAGGGCGAACAGAGACCCGATTAGATCATTTTACATTATAGTTCATAAAAGAATTCAGCGAAATTCTATCACATTTGTTCTACTTACGTCGCTCCTATTTCAGATAGCGTATTGGGATAAGCGGCATCTCAAAGCGCATGAAATGGCGAGTAAAGTGCACAATTAAACTTCTAGGGTAGGGCAAAAAGAGACCCGATTAGATCATTTTATCTTATGGTTAATTTAAGAATTCAGCAAAATTCTATCACATTTGTTCAATTTACGTCGCTCCTATTTCAGATAGCTTATTGGGCTTAGCGGCATCTCAAAGCGCATGAAATGACGAGTGAAATTCACTATTAAACTTCTAGGGTAGGGAAAACAGAGACCCGATTAGATCATTTTACATTATGGTTAATAAAAGAATTCAGCGAAATTCTATCACATTTGTTCTACTTACGTCGCTCCTATTTCAGATAGCGTATTGGGATAAGCGGCATCTCAAAGCGCATGAAATGGCGAGTAAAGTGCACAATTAATCTTCTAGGGTAGGGCAAAAAGAGACCCGATTAGATCATTTTATCTTATGGTTAATTTAAGAATTCAGCAAAATTCTATCACATTTGTTCAATTTACGTCGCTCCTATTTCAGATAGCGTACTGGGCTAGGCGGCATCTTAAAGCGGGTGGAATGGCGTGTAAAATGCACTATTAAAATTCTATGATAGGGCAATCAGAGACCCGATTAGATCATTTTATATTTTGGTTAATATAAGAATTCAGCGAAATTCTATCACATTTGTTCAATTTAGGTCGCTCCTATTTCAGATAGCGTATTGGGCTAAGCGGCATCTCAAAGCGCAAGAAATGGCGAGTAAAATGCACTATTAAACTTCTAGGGTAGGGCAAACAGAGACCCCATTAGATCAGTTTATATTATGGTTAATATAAGAATTCAGCGAAATTCTATCACATTTGTTCAATTTACGTCGCTCCTATTTCAGATAGCGCATTGGGCTAAGCGGCATCTCAAAGCGCATGAAATGGCGAGTAAAATGCACTATTAAACTTCTAGGATAAGGCAAAGAGAGACCCGATTAGATCATTTTATATTACGGTTAATATAAGAATTCAGCGTAGTTCTGTGACATTTGTTCAACTTACGTAGCTCCTATTTCAGATAGCGTACTGGGCTAGGCGGCATCTTAAAGCGCGTGGAATGGCGAGTACAATGCACTATTAAACTTCTATGATAGGGCAATCAGAAACCCGATTAGAACATTTTATATTTTGGTTAATATAAGAATTCAGCGATATTCTATCACAATTGTTCAATTTACGTCGCTCCTATGTCAGATAGCGTATTGGGCTAAGCGGCATCTCAAAGCGCATGAAATGACGAGTAGAATGCACTATTAAACTTCTAGGATAAGGCAAACAGAGACCCGATTAGATCATTTTATATTACGGTTAATATAAGTATTCAGCGTAATTCTGTGACATTTGTTCAACTTACGTAGCTCCTATTTCAGATAGCGTACTCGGCTAGGCGGCAACTTAAAAAGTGTGGAATGGCGAGTAAAATGCACTATTAAACTTCTATGATAGGGCAATCAGAGACCCGATTAGATCATTTCATATTTTGGTTAATATAAGAATTCAGCGAAATTCTATCACATTTGTTCAATTTACGTCGCTCCTATTTCAGATAGCTTATTGGGCTAAGCGGCATCTCAAAGCGCAAGAAATGGCGAGTAAATGCACTATTAAACTTCTAGGGTAGGGCAAACAGAGACCCGTTTATATCATTTTATATTATGGTTAATTTAAGAATTCAGCGTAATTCTATCACATTTGTTCAATTTACGTCGCTCCTATTTCATATAGCTTATTGGACTAAGCGGCATCTCAAAGCGCATGAAATGACGAGTGAAATGCACTATTAAACTTCTAGGGTAGGGCAATCAGAGACCCGATTAGATAATATTATATTTTGGTTAGTATAAGAATTCAGCGAAATTCTATCACATTTGTTCAATTTACGTCGCTCCTGTTTCAGATAGCGTATTGGGCTAAGCGGCATCTCAAAGCGCATGAAATGACGAGTGAAATGCACTATTAAACTTCTAGGCTAGGGCGAACGGAGACCCGATTAGATCATTTTACATTATGGTTAATAAAAGAATTCATCGAAATTCTATCACATTTGTTCAATTTACATCGCTCCTATTTCAGATAGCGTACTGGGCTAAGCGGCATCTCAAAGCGCATGAAATGACGAGTGAAATGCACTATTAATCTTCTAGGGTAGGGCGAACAGAGACCCGATTAGAACATTTTACATTAAGGTTAATATAAGAATTCAGCGAAATTCTCTCACATTTGTTCAATTTACGTCGCTGATATTTCAAATAGCGTATTGGGCTAAGCGGCATCTCAAAGCGCAAGAAATGGCGAGTAAAATGCACTATTAAACTTCTAGGGTAGGGCAAACAGAGACCCGATTAGGTCATTTCATATTACGGTTAATATAAGAATACAGCGTAATTCTGTGACATTTGTTCAACTTACGTAGCTCCTATTTCAGATAGCATACTGGGCTAGGCGGCATCTTAAAGCGCGTGGAATGGCGAGTAAAATGCACTATTAAACTTCTAGGATAAGGCAAACAGAGACCCGATTAGATCATTTAACATTATGGTTAATAAAAGAATTCAGCGAAATTCTATCACATTTGTTCAATTTACGTCGTTCCTATTTCAGATAGCATACTGGGCTAGGCGGCATCTTAAAGCGCGTGGAATGGCGAGTAAAATGCACTATTAAACTTCTTGGGTAGGGCGAACAGAGACCCGATTAGATCATTTTATATTTTGTTTAATATAAGATTTCAGGGAAATTCTATCACATTTGTTCAATTTACGTCGCTCCTATTTCAGATAGCGTATTGGGCTAAGCGGCATCTCAAAGCGCATGAAATGGCGAGTGAAATGCACTATTAGACTTCTGTGGTAGGGCAATCAGAGACCCGATTAGATCATTTTATATTATGGTTAATTTAAGAATTCAGCAAAATTCTATCACATTTGTTCAATTTACGTCGTTCCTATTTCAGAAAGCGTACTGGGCTAGGCGGCATCTTAAAGCGCGTGGAATGGCGAGCAAAATGCACTCTTAAACTTCTATGATAGGGCAATCAGAGACCCGATTAGATCATTTTATATTTTGGTTAATATAAGAATTCAGCGAAATTCTATCACATTTGTTCAATTTACGTCGCTCCTATTTCAGATAGCGTATTGGGCTAAGCGGCATCTCAAAGCGCACGAAATGGCGAGTAAAATGCACTATTAAACTTCTAGGGTAGGGCCAACAGAGACCCCATTAGATCATTTTATATTATGGTTAATTTAAGAATTCAGCGAAATTCTATCACATTTGTTCAATTTACGTCGCTCCTATTTCAGATAGCGTACTCGGATATGCGGCATCTTGAAGCGCGTGGAATGGCGAGTAAAATGCACTATTAAACTTCTATGATAGGGCAATCAGAGACCCGATTAGATCATTTTATATTTTGGTTAATATAAGAATTCAGCGAAATGCTATGACATGTGTTTAATTTACGTCGCTCCTATTTCAGATAGCGTATTGGGCTAAGCGGCATCTCAAAGCGCATGAAATGGCGAGTAAAATGCACTACTAAACTTCTAGGGTAGGCCAATCAGAGACCCGATTAGATCATTTTATATTTTGGTTAATATAAGAATTCAGCGAAATTCTATCACATTTGTTCAATTTACGTCGCTCCTATGTCAGACAGCGTATTGGGCTAAGCGGCATCTCAAAGCGCATGAAATGACGAGTAGAATGCACTATTAAACTTCTAGGATAAGGCAAACAGAGACCCGATTAGATCATTTTATATTACGGTTAATATAAGTATTCAGCGTAATTCTGTGACATTTGTTCAACTTACGTAGCTCCTATTTCAGATAGCGTACTCGGCTAGGCGGCAACTTAAAGCGCGTGGAATGGCGAGTAAAATGCACTATTAAACTTCTATGATAGGGCAATCAGAGACCCGATTAGATCATTTCATATTTTGGTTAATATAAGAATTCAGCGAAATTCTATCACATTTGTTCAATTTACGTCGCTCCTATTTCAGATAGCTTATTGGGCTAAGCGGCATCTCAAAGCGCATGAAATGACGAGTGAAATGCACTATTAAACTTCTAGGGTAGGGCGAACAAAGACCCGATTAGATCATTTTACATTAAGGTTAATATAAGAATTAAGCGAAATTCTATCACGTTTGTTCAATTTACATCGCTCCTATTTCAGATAGCGACTTGTGCTAAGCGGCATCTCAAAGCGCAAGAAATGGCGAGTAAAATCCATTATTAAACTTCTAGGGTAGGGCAAACAGAGACCCCATTAGATAATTTTATATTATGGTTAATTTAAGAATTCAGCGAAATTCTATCACATTTTTCAATTTATGTCGCTCCTATTTGAGATAGCGTATTGGGCTAAGCGGCATCTCAAAGCGCATGAAATGGCGAGTAAAATGCCCTATTAAACTTCTAGGGTAGGGCGATCAGAGACCCGATTAGATAATTTTATATTTTGGTTAATATAAGAATTCAGCGAAATTCTATCACATTTGTTCAATTTACGTCGCTCCTGTTTCAGATAGCGTATTGGGCTAAGCGGCATCTGAAAGCGCATGAAATGACGAGTGAAATGCACTATTAAACTTGTAGGCTAGGACGAACAGAGACCCGATTAGATCATTTTACATTATGGTTAATAAAAGAATTCATCGAAATTCTATCACATTTGTTCAATTTACATCGTTCCTATTTCAGATAGCGTACTGGGCTAAGCGGCATCTCAAAGCGCATGAAAAGACGAGTGAAATGCACTATTAATCTTCTAGGGTAGGGCGAACAGAGACCCGATTACAACATTTTACATTAAGGTTAATATAAGAATTCAGCGAAATTCTCTCACATTTGTTCAATTTACGTCGCTGATATTTCAAATAGCGTATTGGGCTAAGCGGCATCTCAAAGCGCAAGAAATGGCGAGTAAATGCACTATTAAACTTCTAGGGTAGGGCAAACAGAGACCCGTTTATATCATTTTATATTATGGTTAATTTAAGAATGCAGCGTAATTCTATCACATTTGTTCAATTTACGTCGCTCCTATTTCATATAGCTTATTGGACTAAGCGGCATCTCAAAGCGCATGAAATGACGAGTGAAATGCACTATTAAACTTCTAGGGTAGGGCAATCAGAGACCCGATTAGATAATATTATATTTTGGTTAATATAAGAATTCAGCGAAATTCTATCACATTTGTTCAATTTACGTCGCTCCTGTTTCAGATAGCGTATTGGGCTAAGCGGCATCTCAAAGCGCATGAAATGACGAGTGAAATGCACTATTAAACTTCTAGGCTAGGGCGAACGGAGACCCGATTAGATCATTTTACATTATGGTTAATAAAAGAATTCATCGAAATTCTATCACATTTGTTCAATTTACATCGCTCCTATTTCAGATAGCGTACTGGGCTAAGCGGCATCTCAAAGCGCATGAAATGACGAGTGAAATGCACTATTAATCTTCTAGGGTAGGGCGAACAGAGACCCGATTAGAACATTTTACATTAAGGTTAATATAAGAATTCAGCGAAATTCTCTCACATTTGTTCAATTTACGTCGCTGATATTTCAAATAGCGTATTGGGCTAAGCGGCATCTCAAAGCGCAAGAAATGGCGAGTAAAATGCACTATTATACTTCTAGGGTAGGGCAAACAGAGACCCGATTAGGTCATTTCATATTACGGTTAATATAAGAATACAGCGTAATTCTGTGACATTTGTTCAACTTACGTAGCTCCTATTTCAGATAGCGTATTGGGCTAAGCGGCATCTCAAAGTGCATGAAATGGCGAGTAAAATGCACTATTAAACTTCTAGGGTAGGGAATCAGAGACCCGATTAGATCATTTTATATTATGGTTAATTTAAGAATTCAGCAAAATTCTATCACATTTGTTCAATTTACGTCGTTCCTATTTCAGATAGCATACTGGGCTAGGCGGCATCTTAAAGCGCGTGGAAGGGCGAGTAAAATGCACTACTAAACTTCTATGATAGGGCAATCAGAGTTCCGAATAGATCATTTTATATTTTGTTTACTATAACATTTCAGGGAAATTCTATCACATTTGTTCAATTTACGTCGCTCCTATTTCAGATAGCGTATTGGGCTAAGCTGCATCTCAAAGCGCAAGAAATGGCTCGTAAAATGCACTATTAAACTTCTAGGGTAGGGCAAACAGAGACCGGATTAGATCATTTTATATTTTCTTTAATATAAGAAATCAGCGAAATTCTATCACATTTGTTCAGTTTACGTCGCTCCTATTTCAGATAGCGTATTGGGCTAAGCGGCATCTCAAAGCGCATGAAATGGCGAGTAAAATGCACTATTAAACTTCTAGGATAAGGCAAAGAGAGACCCGATTAGATCATTTTATATTACGGTTAATATAAGAATTCAGCGTAATTCTGTGACATTTGTTCAACTTACGTAGCTCCCATTTCAGATAGCGTACTGGGCTAGGCGGCATCTTAAAGCGCGTGGAATGGCGAGTACAATGCACTATTAAACTTCTATGATAGGGCAATCAGAGACCCGATTAGAACATTTTATATTTTGGTTAATATAAGAATTCAGCGAAATTCTATCACAGTTGTTCAATTTACGTCGCTCCTATTTCAGATAGCGTATTGGGCTAAGAGGCATCTCAAAGCGCATGAAATGGCGAGTAAAATGCACTATTAAACTACTAGGGTAAGGCAAACAGAGACCCGATTAGATCATTTTATATTACGGTTAATATAAGAATTCAGCGTAATTCTATCACATTTGTTCAACATACGTCGCTCCTATTTCAGATAGTGTACTGGGCTAGGCGGCATCTTAAAGCGCGTGGAAGGGCGAGTAAAATGCACTACTAAACTTCTATGGTAGGGCAATCAGAGTCCCGTTTAGATCATTTTATGTATTGTTTAATATAAGATTTCAGGGAAATTCTATCACATTTGTTCAATTTACGTCGCTCCTATTTCAGATAGCGTATTGGGCTAAGCGGCATCTCACAGCGCATGAAATGACGAGAGAAATGCACTATTGAACTTCTTGGGTAGGGCGAACAGAGACCCGATTAGGTCATTTCATATTATGGTTAATTTAAGATTTCAGAAAAATTCTATCACATTTGTTCAATTTACGTCGCTCCTATTTCAGATGGCGTACTAGGATAGGCGGCATTTTAAAGCGCATGAAATGGCGAGTAAAATGCAGTATTAAATTTCTAGGATAAGGCAAGCGGAGACCCGATTAGACCATTTTATGTTACGGTTAATATAAGAATTCAGCGTTATTCTATCACATTTGTTCAACTTACGTCGCTCCTATTTCAGAAAGCGTACTGGGCTAGGCGGCATCTTAAAGCGCGTGGAATGGCGAGCAAAATGCACTCTTAAACTTCTATGATAGGGCAATCAGAGACCCGATTAGATCATTTTATATTTTGGTTAATATAAGAATTCAGCGAAATTCTATCACATTTGTTCAATTTACGTCGCTCCTATTTCAGATGGCGTACTAGGATAGGCGGCATCTTAAAGCGCGTGGAATGGCGAGTAAAATGCACTATTAAACTTGTAGGGTAATGCAAACAGAGAGCCGATTAGATCATTTTATATTACGGTTATATAAGATTTCAGGGAAATTCTATCACATTTGTTCAATTTACGTCGCTCCTATTTCAGATAGCTATTGGGGTAAGCGGCATCTCAAAGCGCATGAAATGACGAGAGAAATGCACTCTTAAACTTCTTGGGTAGGGCGAACAGAGACCCGATTACATCATTTTATATTATGGTTAATATAAGAATTCAGCGAAATTCTATCACATTTGTTCAATTTGCGTCGTTCCTATTTCAGCTAGCGTATTGGGCTAAGCGGAATCTCAAAGCCCATGAAATGACGAATAAAATGCACTGTTAAACTTGTAGGGTAGGTCAAACAGAGACCCGATTAGATCATTTCATATTATGGTTAATTTAAGATTTCAGAAAAATTCTATCACATTTGTTCAATTTACGTCGCTCCTATTTCAGATGGCGTACTAGGATAGGCGGCATCTTAAAGCGCGTGGAATGGCGAGTAAAATGCACTATTAAACTGGTAGGGTAATGCAAACACAGAGCCGATTAGATCATTTTATATTACGGTTATATAAGATTTCAGGGAAATTCTATCACATTTGTTCAATTTACGTCGCTCCTATTTCAGATAGCTATTGGGGTAAGCGGCATCTCAAAGCGCATGAAATGACGAGAGAAATGAACTCTTAAACTTCTTGGGTAGGGCGAACAGAGACCCGATTACATCATTTTATATTATGGTTAATATAAGAATTCAGCGAAATTCTATCACATTTGTTCAATTTGCGTCGTTCCTATTTCAGCTAGCGTATTGGGCTAAGCGGAATCTCAAAGCGCATGAAATGACGAATAAAATGCACTCATAAGCTTCTACGCTATGGCGAACAGAGACCCGATTAGATCATTTAACATTATGGTTAATAAAAGAATTCAGCGAAATTCTATCACATTTGTTCAATCTACATCGCTCCTATTTCAGATAGCGTATTGGGCTAAGCGGCATCTCAAAGCGCATGAAATGGCGAGTAAAATGCACTATTAAACTTCTAGGATAAGGCAAACAGAGACCCGATTAGATCATTTAACATTATGGTTAATAAAAGAATTCAGCGAAATTCTATCACATTTGTTCAATTTACGTCGTTCCTATTTCAGATAGCATACTGGGATAGGCGGCATCTTAAAGCGCGTGGAATGGCGAGTAAAATGCACTATTAAACTTCTTGGGTAGGGCGAACAGAGACCCGATTAGATCATTTTATATTTTGTTTAATATAAGATTTCAGGGATATTCTATCACATTTGTTCAATTTACGTCGCTCCTATTTCAGATAGCGTATTGGGCTAAGCGGCATCTCAAAGCGCATGAAATGGCGAGTGAAATGCACTATTAGACTTCTGTGGTAGGGCAATCAGAGACCCGATTAGATCATTTTATATTATGGTTAATTTAAGAATTCAGCAAAATTCTATCACATTTGTTCAATTTACGTCGTTCCTATTTCAGAAAGCGTACTGGGCTAGGCGGCATCTTAAAGCGCGTGGAATGGCGAGCAAAATGCACTCTTAAACTTCTATGATAGGGCAATCAGAGACCCGATTAGATCATTTTATATTTTGGTTAATATAAGAATTCAGCGAAATTCTATCACATTTGTTCAATTTACGTCGCTCCTATTTCAGATAGCGTATTGGGCTAAGCGGCATCTCAAAGCGCAAGAAATGGCGAGTAAAATGCACTATTAAACTTCTAGGGTAGGGCAAACAGAGACCCCATTAGATCATTTTATATTATGGTTAATTTAAGAATTCAGCGAAATTCTATCACATTTGTTCAATTTACGTCGCTCCTATTTCAGATAGCGTACTCGGATATGCGGCATCTTAAAGCGCGTGGAATGGCGAGTAAGATGCACTATTAAACTTCTATGATAGGGCAATCAGAGACCCGATTAGATCATTTTATATTTTGGTTAATATAAGAATTCAGCGAAATTCTATGACATTTGTTTAATTTACGTCGCTCCTATTTCAGATAGCGTATTGGGCTAAGCGGCATCTCAAAGCGCATGAAATGGCGAGTAAAATGCACTACTAAACTTCAAGGGTAGGCCAATCAGAGACCCGATTAGATCATTTTATATTTTGGTTAATATAAGAATTCAGCGAAATTCTATCACATTTGTTCAATTTACGTCGCTCCTATGTCAGATAGCGTACTGGGCTAAGCGGCATCCCAAAGCGCATGAAATGACGAGTAGAATGCACTATTAAACTTCTAGGATAAGGCAAACAGAGACCCGATTAGATCATTTTATATTACGGTTAATATAAGTATTCAGCGTAATTCTGTGACATTTGTTCAACTTACGTAGCTCCTATTTCAGATAGCGTACTCGGCTAGGCGGCAACTTAAAGCGCGTGGAATGGCGAGTAAAATGCACTATTAAACTTCTATGATAGGGCAATCAGAGACCCGATTAGATCATTTCATATTTTGGTTAATATAAGAATTCAGCGAAATTCTATCACATTTGTTCAATTTACGTCGCTCCTATTTCAGATAGCTTATTGGGCTAAGCGGCATCTCAAAGCGCATGAAATGACGAGTGAGATGCACTATTAAACTTCTAGGGTTGGGCGAACAAAGACCCGATTAGATCATTTTACATTAAGGTTAATATAAGAATTAAGCGAAATTCTATCACGTTTGTTCAATTTACATCGCTCCTATTTCAGATAGCGACTTGTGCTAAGCGGCATCTCAAAGCGCAAGAAATGGCGAGTAAAATGCATTATTAAACTTCTAGGGTAGGGCAAACAGAGACCCCATTAGATAATTTTATATTATGGTTAATTTAAGAATTCAGCGAAATTCTATCACATTTTTCAATTTACGTCGCTCCTATTTGAGATAGCGTATTGGGCTAAGCGGCATCTCAAAGCGCATGAAATGGCGAGTAAAATGCCCTATTAAACTTCTAGGGTAGGGCGATCAGAGACCCGAGTAGATAATTTTATATTTTGGTTAATATAAGAATTCAGCGAAATTCTATCACATTTGTTCAATTTACGTCGCTCCTATTTCAGATAGCGTATTGGGCTAAGCGGCATCTCAAAGCGCATGAAATGACGAGTGAAATGCACTATTAAACTTGTAGGCTAGGACGAACAGAGACCCGATTAGATCATTTTACATTATGGTTAATAAAAGAATTCATCGAAATTC
Organism: Macropis europaea; assembly: GCA_916610135.2. NCBI lineage: Eukaryota > Metazoa > Arthropoda > Insecta > Hymenoptera > Melittidae > Macropis > Macropis europaea. The sequence continues at coordinate 285,102 of CAKAJE020001827.1, read as the reverse complement.
TATCACATTTGTTCAATTTACATCGTTCCTATTTCAGATAGCGTACTGGGCTAAGCGGCATCTCAAAGCGCATGAAATGACGAGTGAAATGCACTATTAATCTTCTAGGGTAGGGCGAACAGAGACCCGATTACAACATTTTACATTAAGGTTAATATAAGAATTCAGCGAAATTCTCTCACATTTGTTCAATTTACGTCGCTGATATTTCAGATAGCGTATTGGGCTAAGCGGCATCTCAAAGCGCAAGAAATGGCGAGTAAATGCACTATTAAACTTCTAGGGTAGGGCAAACAGAGACCCGTTTATATCATTTTATATTATGGTTAATTTAAGAATTCAGCGTAATTCTATCACATTTGTTCAATTTACGTCGCTCCAATTTCATATAGCTTATTGCACTAAGCGGCATCTCAAAGCGCATGAAATGACGAGTGAAATGCACTATTAAACTTCTAGGGTAGGGCAATCAGAGACCCGATTAGATAATATTATATTTTGGTTAATATAAGAATTCAGCGAAATTCTATCACATTTGTTCAATTTACGTCGCTCCTGTTTCAGATAGCGTATTGGGCTAAGCGGCATCTCAAAGCGCATGAAATGACGAGTGAAATGCACTATTAAACTTCTAGGCTAGGGCGAACGGAGACCCGATTAGATCATTTTACATTATGGTTAATAAAAGAATTCATCGAAATTCTATCACATTTGTTCAATTTACATCGCTCCTATTTCAGATAGCGTACTGGGCTAAGCGGCATCTCAAAGCGCATGAAATGACGAGTGAAATGCACTATTAATCTTCTAGGGTAGGGCGAACATAGACCCGATTAGAACATTTTACATTAAGGTTAATATAAGAATTCAGCGAAATTCTCTCACATTTGTTCAATTTACGTCGCTGATATTTCAAATAGCGTATTGGGCTAAGCGGCATCTCAAAGCGCAAGAAATGGCGAGTAAAATGCACTATTATACTTCTAGGGTAGGGAATCAGAGACCCGATTAGATCATTTTATATTATGGTTAATTTAAGAATTCAGCAAAATTCTATCACATTTGTTCAATTTACGTCGTTCCTATTTCAGATAGCATACTGGGCTAGGCGGCATCTTAAAGCGCGTGGAATGGCGAGCAAAATGCACTATTAAACTTCTTGGGTAGGGCGAACAGAGACCCGATTAGATCATTTTATATTTTGTTTAATATAACATTTCAGGGAAATTCTATCACATTTGTTAAATTTACGTCGCTCCTATTTCAGATAGCGTATTGGGCTAAGCGGCATCTCAAAGCGCATGAAATGGCGAGTAAAATGCACTATTAAACTTCTAGGATAAGGCAAAGAGAGACCCGATTAGATCATTTTATATTACGGTTAATATAAGAATTCAGCGTAATTCTGTGACATTTGTTCAACTTACGTAGCTCCCATTTCAGATAGCGTACTGGGCTAGGCGGCATCTTAAAGCGCGTGGAATGGCGAGTACAATGCACTATTAAACTTCTATGATAGGGCAATCAGAGACCCGATTAGAACATTTTATATTTTGGTTAATATAAGAATTCAGCGAAATTCTATCACAGTTGTTCAATTTACGTCGCTCCTATTTCAGATAGCGTATTGGGCTAAGAGGCATCTCAAAGCGCATGAAATGGCGAGTAAAATGCACTATTAAACTACTAGGGTAAGGCAAACAGAGACCCGATTAGATCATTTCATATTATGGTTAATTTAAGATTTCAGAAAAATTCTATCACATTTGTTCAATTTACGTCGCTCCTATTTCAGATGGCGTACTAGGATAGGCGGCATCTTAAAGCGCGTGGAATGGCGAGTAAAATGCACTATTAAACTTGTAGGGTAATGCAAACAGAGAGCCGATTAGATCATTTTATATTACGGTTATATAAGATTTCAGGGAAATTCCATCACATTTGTTCAATTTACGTCGCTCCTATTTCAGATAGCTATTGGGGTAAGCGGCATCTCAAAGCGCATGAAATGACGAGAGAAATGCACTATTGAACTTCTTGGGTAGGGCGAACAGAGACCCGATTACATCATTTTATATTATGGTTAATATAAGAATTCAGCGAAATTCTATCACATTTGTTCAATTTGCGTCGTTCCTATTTCAGCTAGCGTATTGGGCTAAGCGGAATCTCAAAGCGCATGAAATGACGAATAAAATGCACTATTAAGCTTCTACGCTATGGCGAACAGAGACCCGATTAGATCATTTAACATTATGGTTAATAAAAGAATTCAGCGAAATTCTATCACATTTGTTCAATTTACATCGCTCCTATTTCAGATAGCGTATTGGGCTAAGCGGCATCTCAAAGCGCATGAAATGGCGAGTAAAATGCACTATTAAACTTCTAGGATAAGGCAAACAGAGACCCGATTAGATCATTTAACATTATGGTTAATAAAAGAATTCAGCGAAATTCTATCACATTTGTTCAATTTACGTCGTTCCTATTTCAGATAGCATACTGGGCTAGGCGGCATCTTAAAGCGCGTGGAATGGCGAGTAAAATGCACTATTAAACTTCTTGGGTAGGGCGAACAGAGACCCGATTAGATCATTTTATATTTTGTTTAATATAAGATTTCAGGGAAATTCTATCACATTTGTTCAATTTACGTCGCTCCTATTTCAGATAGCGTATTGGGCTAAGCGGCATCTCAAAGCGCATGAAATGGCGAGTGAAATGCACTATTAGACTTCTGTGGTAGGGCGATCAGAGACCCGATTAGATCATTTTACATTAAGGTTAATATAAGAATTCAGCGAAATTCTATCACATTTGTTCAGTTTACGTCGCTCCTATTTCAGATAGCGTACTGGGCTAGGCGGCATCTTAAAGCGCGTGGAAGGGCGAGTAAAATGCACTACTAAACTTCTATGATAGGGCAATCAGAGTTCCGATTAGATCATTTTATATTTTTTTTACTATAACATTTCAGGGAAATTCTATCACATTTGTTCAATTTACGTCGCTCTTATTTCAGATAGCGTATTGGGCTAAGCGGCATCTCAAAGCGCATGAAATGACGAGAGAAATGCACTATTAAACTTCTTGGGTAGGGCGAACAAAGACCCGATTACATCATTTCATATTATGGTTAATTTAAGAATTCAGCAAAATTCTATCACATTTGTTCAATTTACATCGCTCCTATTTCAGATAGCGTATTGGGCTAAGCGGCATCTCAAAGTGCATGAAAGGACGAGTAAAATGCACTATTAAACTTCTAGGATAAGGCAAACGGAGACCCGATTAGACCATTTTATATTACGGTTAATATAAGAATTCAGCGTAATTCTATCACATTTGTTCAACTTACGTCGCTCCTATTTCAGATAGCGTACTGGGCTAGGCGGCATCTCAAAGCGCATGAAATGGCGAGTAAAATGCACTGTTAAACTTCTAGGGTAGGGCAATCAGAGACCCGATTAGATCATTTTATATTATGGTTAATTTAAGAATTCAGCAAAATTCTATCACATTTGTTCAATTTACGTCGTTCCTATTTCAGAAAGCGTACTGGGCTAGGCGGCATCTTAAAGCGCGTGGAATGGCGAGCAAAATGCACTCTTAAACTTCTATGATAGGGCAATCAGAGACCCGATTAGATCATTTTATATTTTGGTTAATATAAGAATTCAGCGAAATTCTATCACATTTTTTCAATTTACGTCGCTCCTATTTCAGATAGCGTATTGGGCTAAGCGGCATCTCAAAGCGCAAGAAATGGCGAGTAAAATGCACTATTAAACTTCTAGGGTAGGGCAAACAGAGACCCCATTAGATCATTTTTATTATGGTTAATTTAAGAATTCAGCGAAATTCTATCACATTTGTTCAATTTACGTCGCTCCTATTTCAGATAGCGTATTGGGCTAAGCGGCATCTCAAAGCGCGTGGAATGGCGAGCAAAATGCACTCTTAAACTTCTATGATAGGGCAATCAGAGACCCGATTAGATCATTTTATATTTTGGTTAATATAAGAATTCAGCGAAATTCTATCACATTTGTTCAATTTACGTCGCTCCTATTTCAGATAGCGTATTTGGCTAAGCGGCATCTCAAAGCGCAAGAAATGGCGAGTAAAATGCACTATTAAACTTCTAGGGTAGGGCAAACAGAAACCCCATTAGATCATTTTATATTATGGTTAATGTAAGAATTCAGCGAAATTCTATCACATTTGTTCAATTTACGTCGCTCCTATTTCAGATAGCGTATTGGGCTAAGCGGCATCTCAAAGCGCATGAAATGGTGAGTAAAATGCACTGTTAAACTTGTAGGGTAGGTCAAACAGAGACCCGATTAGATCATTTCATATTATGGTTAATTTAAGATTTCAGAAAAATTCTATCACATTTGTTCAATTTACGTCGCTCCTATTTCAGATGGCGTACTAGGATAGGCGGCATCTTAAAGCGCGTGGAATGGCGAGTAAAATGCACTATTAAACTTGTAGGGTAATGCAAACAGAGAGCCGATTAGATCATTTTATATTACGGTTATATAAGATTTCAGGGAAATTCTATCACATTTGTTCAATTTACGTCGCTCCTATTTCAGATAGCTATTGGGGTAAGCGGCATCTCAAAGCGCATGAAATGACGAGAGAAATGCACTCTTAAACTTCTTGGGTAGGGCGAACAGAGACCCGATTACATCATTTTATATTATGGTTAATATAAGAATTCAGCGAAATTCTATCACATTTGTTCAATTTGCGTCGTTCCTATTTCAGATAGCATATTGTGCTAAGCGGCATCTCAAAGCGCATGAAATGACGAGTGCAATGCACTATTAAACTTCTAGGGTAGGGCAAACAGAGACCCGATTAGATCATTTTATATTATGGTTAATTTAAGAATTCAGCAAAATTCTATCACATTTGTTCAATTTACGTTGCTCCTATTTCGGATAGCGTACTGGGCTAGGCGGCATCCTAAAGCGCGTGGAGTGGCGAGTAAAATGCACTATTAATCTTCTATGATAGGGCAATCAGAGACCCGATTAGATCATTTTATATTTTGGTTAATATAAGAATTCAGCGAATTTCTATCACATTTGTTCAATTTACGTCGCTCCTATTTCTGATAGCGTATTGGGCTAAGCGGCATCTCAAAGCGCATGAAATGGCGAGTAAAATGCACTATTAAACTTCTACGGTAGGGCAAACAGAGACCCGATTAGATCATTTTATGTTATGGTTAATTTAAGAATTCTGCAAAATTCTATCACATTTCTTCAATTTACGTCGCTCCTATTTCAGATAGCGTACTGGGCTAGGCGGCAACTTAAAGCGCATGAAATGGCGAGTAAAATGCACTATTAAACTTCTAGGATAAGGCAAACAGAGACCCGATTAGATCATTTTATATTACGGTCAATATACGAATTCAGCGTAATTCTATCACATTTGTTCAATTTACGTCGCTCCTGTTTCAGATAGCTTATTCGGCTACGCGGCATCTCAAAGCGCATGAAATGGCGAATACAATGCACTATTAAACTTCTAGGCTAGGGCGAACAGAGACCCGATTAGATCATTTTACATTATGGTTAATAAAAGAATTCAGCGAAATTCTATCACATTTGTTCAACTTACGTCGCTCCTATTTCAGATAGCGTATTGGGCTAAGCGGCATCACAAAGCGCATGAAATGGCGTCTAAAATGCAATACTAAACTTCGAGGACAAGGCAGACAGAGACCCGATTAGGTCATTTTAAATTACGGTTAATATAAGAATTCAGCGTAATTCTATCACATTTGTTCAACATACGTCGCTCCTATTTTAGATAGCGTACTGGGCTAGGCGGCATCTCAAAGCGCGTGGAATGGCGAGTAAAATGCGCTATTAAACTTCTGGGGTAGGGCAACCAGAGACCCGATTAGATCATTTTATATTATGGATAATTTAAGAATTCAGCAAAATTCTATCACATTGGTTCAATTTACGTCTCTCCTATTTCAGATAGCGTATTGGGCTAAGGGGCATCTCAAAGCGCATGAAATGAGGAGTAAAATGCACTATTAAACTTCTAGGGTAGGGCAAGCAGAGACCCGATTAGATCATTTTATGTTATGGTTAATTTAAGAATTCAGCGAAATTCTATCACATTTGTTCAATTTGCGTCGTTCCTATTTCAGCTAGCGTATTGGGCTAAGCGGAATCTCGAAGCGCATGAAATGACGAATAAAATGCACTATTAAGCTTCTACGCTATGGCGAACAGAGACCCGATTAGATCAATTAACATTATGGTTAATAAAAGAATTCAGCGAAATTCTATCACATTTGTTCAATTTACGTCGCTCCTATTTCAGATAGCGTATTGGGCTAAGCGGCGACTCAAAGCGCATGAAATGGCGAGTGAAATGCACTATTAGACTTCTGTGGTAGGGCGATCAGAGACCCGATTAGATCATTTTACATTAAGGTTAATATAAGAATTCAGCGAAAATCTATCACATTTGTTCAGTTTACGTCGCTCCTATTTCAGATAGCGTACTGGGCTAGGCGGCATCTTAAAGCGCGTGGAAGGGCGAGTAAAATGCACTACTAAACTTCTATGATAGGGCAATCAGAGTTCCGATTAGATCATTTTATATTTTGTTTACTATAACATTTCAGGGAAATTCTATCACATTTGTTCAATTTACGTCGCTCCTATTTCAGATAGCGTATTGGGCTAGGCGGCATCCCAAAGCGCATGAAATGGCGAGTAAAATGCACTGTTAAACTTCTAGGGTAGGGCAATCAGAGACCCGATTAGATCATTTTATATTATGGTTAATTAAAGAATTCAGCAAAATTCTATCACATTTGTTCAATTTACGTCGTTCCTATTTCAGATAGCATACTGGGCTCGGCGGCATCTTAAAGCGCGTGGAATGGCGAGTAAAATGCACTATTATACTTCTATGATAGGGCAATCAGAGACCCGATTAGATCATTTTATATTTTGGTTAATATAAGGATTCACCGTAATTCTATCACATTTGTTCAATTTACGTCGCTCCTATTTCAGATAGCATATTGTGCTAAGCGGCATCTCAAAGCGCATGAAATGACGAGTGCAATGCACTATTAAACTTCTAGGGTAGGGCAAACAGAGACCCGATTAGATCATTTTATATTATGGTTAATTTAAGAATTCAGCAAAATTCTATCACATTTGTTCAATTTACGTTGCTCCTATTTCGGATAGCGTACTGGGCTAGGCGGCATCCTAAAGCGCGTGGAGTGGCGAGTAAAATGCACTATTAATCTTCTATGATAGGGCAATCAGAGACCCGATTAGATCATTTTATATTTTGGTTAATATAAGAATTCAGCGAATTTCTATCACATTTGTTCAATTTACGTCGCTCCTATTTCTGATAGCGTATTGGGCTAAGCGGCATCTCAAAGCGCATGAAATGGCGAGTAAAATGCACTATTAAACTTCTACGGTAGGGCAAACAGAGACCCGATTAGATCATTTTATGTTATGGTTAATTTAAGAATTCAGCAAAATTCTATCACATTTCTTCAATTTACGTCGCTCCTATTTCAGATAGCGTACTGGGCTAGGCGGCAACTTAAAGCGCGTGGAATGGCGAGTGCAATGCACTATTAAACTTCTACGGTAGGGCAATCAGTGACCCGATTAGATCGTTTTATGTTATGGTTAATTTAAGAATTCAGCAAAATTCTATCACATTCGTTCAATTTACGTCGCTCCTATTTCAGGTAGCGTATCGGGCAAAGCAGCATCTCAAAGCGCATGAAATGACGAGTAAAATGCACTATTAAACTTCTAGGCTAGGGCAAACAGAGAACCGATTAGAATATTTTATATTATGGTTAATTTAAGAATACAGCAAAATTCTATCACATTTGTTCAATTTACGTCGCTCCTATTTCAGATAGCGTACTGGGCTATGCGGCATCTTAAAGCGCGTGGAATGGCGAGTAAAATGCACTATTAAACTTCTATGATAGGGCAATCAGAGACCCGATTAGATCATTTTATATTTTGGTTAATATAAGATTTCAGGGAAATTCTATCACATTTGATCAATTTACGTCGCTCCTATTTCAGATAGCGTATTGGGTTAAGCGGCATCTCAAAGCGTATGAAATGGCGACTAAAATGCACTATTAAACTTCTAGGCTAGGGCGAACAGAGACCCGATTAGATCATTTTACATTTTGGTTAATAAAAGAATTCAGCGAAATTCTATCACATTTGTTCAACTTACGTCGCTCCAATTTCAGATAGCATATTGGGCTAAGCGGCATCTCAAAGCGCATGAAATGACGAGTGGAATGCACTATTAAACTTCTAGGGTAGGGCGAACAGGGACCCGATTAGATCATTTTACATTAAGGTTAATATAAGAATTCACGGAAATTCTATCACATTTGATCAATTTACGTCGCTCCCATTTCAGATAGCGTATTGGGCTATGCGGCATCTCAAAGCGCATGAAATGGCGAATAAAATGCACTATTAAACTTCTAGGGTACGGCAAACAGAGACCCGATTAGATCATTTTATATTACGGTTAATTTAAGAATTCAGCGAAGTTCTATCACATTTGTTCAATTTACGTCGCTCCTATTTCACATAGCGTATTCGGCTAATCGGCATCTCAGAGCGCATGAAGTGGCGAATAAAATGCACTATTAAACTTCTAGGCTAGGGCGAAGGGAGACCCGATCAGATCATTTTACATTATGGTTAATAAAACAATTCAGCGAAATTCTATCACATTTGTTCAACTTACGTCGCTCCTATTTCAGATAGCGTATTGGGCTAAGCGGCATCTCAAAGCGCATGAAATGGCGAGTATAATGCACTATTAAACTTCTACGATAAGGCAAACAAAGACCCGATTAGATCATTTTATATTACGGTTAATATAAGAATTCACCGTAATTCTATCACATTTGTTCAACTTACGTCGCTCCTATTTCAGATAGCGTACTGGGCTAGGCGGCATCTTAAAGCGTGTGGAATGGCGAGTAAAATGCACTATTAAAATTCTATGATAGGGCAATCAGAGACCCGATTAGATCATTTTATATTTTGGTTAATATAAGAATTAAGCGAAATTCTATCACATTTGTTCAATTTACGTCGCTCCTATTTCAGATAGCTTATTGGGCTTAGCGGCATCTCAAAGCGCATGAAATGACGAGTGAAATGCACTATTAAACTTCTAGGGTGGGGAAAACAGAGACCCGATTAGATCATTTTACATTATGGTTAATAAAAGAATTCAGCGAAATTCTATCACATTTGTTCAACTTACGTCGCTACAATTTCAGATAGCGTATTGGGTTAAGCGGCATCTCAAAGCGCATGAAATGGCGAGTAAAATGCACTATGAAACTTCTAGGGTAGGGCAAAAAGAGACCCGATTAGATCATAGTATATTATGGTTAATTTAAGAATTCAGCAAAATTCTATCACATTTGTTCAATTTACCTCGCTCCTATTACAGATAGCTTATTGGACTTAGCCGCATCTCAAAGCGCATGAAATGGCGAGTGAAATGCACTATTAACCTTCTATGATAGGGCAATCAGAGACTCGATTAGATCATTTTATATTTTGTTTAATATAGGATTTCAGGGAAATTCTATCACATTTGTTCAACTTACGTCGCTACAATTTCAGATAGCGTATTGGGTTAAGCGGCATCTCAAAGCGCATGAAATGGCGAGTAAAATGCACTATGAAACTTCTAGGGTAGGGCAAAAAGAGACCCGATTAGATCATAGTATATTATGGTTAATTTAAGAATTCAGCAAAATTCTATCACATTTGTTCAATTTACCTCGCTCCTATTACAGATAGCTTATTGGACTTAGCGGCATCTCAAAGCGCATGAAATGGCGAGTGAAATGCACTATTAACCTTCTATGATAGGGCAATCAGAGACTCGATTAGATCATTTTATATTTTGTTTAATATAGGATTTCAGGGAAATTCTATCACATTTGTTCAACTTACGTAGCTCCAATTTCAGATAGCGTATTGGGCTAAGCGGCATCTCAAAGCGCATGAAATGGCGAACAAAATGCACTATTAAACATCTAGGCTAGGGCGAACAGAGACCAGATTAGATCATTTTATATTTTGGTTAATATAAGAATTCTGCGAAATTCTATCACATTTGTTCAATTTACGTCGCTCCTATTTCAGATAGCTTATTGGGCTTAGCGGCATCTCAAAGCGCATGAAGTGACGAGTGAAATGCACCATTAAACTTCTAGGGTAGGGCAAAAAGCGACCCGATTAGATCATTTTATATTATGGTTAATTTAAGAATTCAGCAAAATTCTATCACATTTGTTCAATTTACGTCGCTCCTATTTCAGATAGCGTACTGGGCTAGGCGGCATCTTAAAGCGGGTGGAATGGCGTGTAAAATGCACTATTAAAATTCTATGATAGGGCAATCTGAGACCCGATTAGATCATTTTATATTATGGTTAATTTAAGAATTAAGCAAAATTCTATCACATTTGCTCAATTTACGTCGCTCTTATTTCAGATAGCGTCCTGGGCTAGGCGGCATCTTAAAGCGCGTGGAATGACGAGTAAAATGCACTGCTAAGCTTTTATGATAGGGCAATCAGAGACCCGATTAGATCATTTTATATTTTGTTTAATATAAGATTTCAGAGAAATTCTATCACATTTGTTCAATTTACGTCGCTCCTATTTCAGATAGCGTATTGGGCTATGCGGCATCTCAAATCGCATGAAATGGCGACTAAAATGCAATACTAAACTTCTAGGACAAGGCAAACAGAGACCCGATTAGATCATTTTATATTACGGTTAATATAAGAATTCAACGTAATTCTATCACATTTGTTCAATTTACGACGCTCCTATTTCAGATAGCGTATTCGGCTAATCGGCATCGCAAAGCGCATGAAGTGGCGAATAAAATGCACTATTAAACTTCTAGGCTAGGGCGAACAGAGACCCGATCAGATCATTTTGTATTATGGTTAATAAAACAATTCAGCGAAATTCTATCACATTTGTTCAACTTACGTCGCTCCTATTTCAGATAGCGTATTGGGCTAAGCGGCATCTCAAAGCGCATGAAATGGCGAGTATAATGCACTATTAAACTTCTAGGATAAGGCAAACAAAGACACGATTAGATCATTTTATATTACGGTTAATATAAGAATTCAGCGTAATTCTATCACATTTGTTCAACTTACGTCGCTCCTATTTCAGATAGCGTACTGGGCTAGCCGGCATCTTAAAGCGCGTGGAATGGCGAGTAAAATGCACTATTAAAATTCTATGATAGGGCAATCAGAGACCCGATTAGATCATTTTATATTTTGGTTAATATAAGAATTCAGCGAAATTCTATCACATTTGTTCAATTTACGTCGCTCCTATTTCAGATAGCGTACTGGGCTAGGCGGCATCTTAAAGCGCGTGGAATGGCGAGTAAAATGCACTTTTAAACTTCTATGATAGGGCAATCAGTGACCCGATTAGATCATTTCATATTGTTGTTAATTTAAGAATTGAGCGAAATTCTATCACATTTGTTCAATTTACGTCGCTCCTATTTCAGATAGCGTATTGGGCAAAGCGGCATCTCGAAGCGCATGATATGGCGTCTAAAATGCAATACTAAACTTCGAGGACAAGGCAAACAGAGACCCGATTAGGTCATTTTAAATTACGGTTAATATAAGAATTCAGCGTAATTCTATCACATTTGTTCAACTTACGTCGCTCCTATTTTAGATAGCGTACTGGGCTAGGCGGCATCTCAAAGCGCGTGGAATGGCGAGTAAAATGCGCTATTAAACTTCTAGGGTAGGGCAACCAGAGACCCGATTAGATCATTTTATATTATGGATAATTTAAGAATTCAGCAAAATTCTATCACATTGGTTCAATTTACGTCTCTCCTATTTCAGATAGCGTATTGGGCTAAGGGGCACCTCAAAGCGCATGAAATGAGGAGTAAAATGCACTGTTAAACTTCTAGGGTAGGGCAAGCAGAGACCCGATTAGATCATTTTATGTTATGGTTAATTTAAGAATTCAGCGAAATTCTATCACATTTGTTCAACTTACGTCGCTCCTATTTCAGATAGCGTATTGGGCTAACAGGCATCACAAAGCGCACGAAATGGCGTGTAAAATGCACTATTAAACTTCTATGATAGGGCAATCAGAGACCCGATTAGATCATTTTATATTTTGGTTAATATAAGATTTCAGGGAAATTCTATCACATTTGTTCAATTTACGTCGCTCCTATTTCAGATAGCGTATTGGGTTAAGCGGCATCTCAAAGCGTATGAAATGGCGACTAAAATGCACTATTAAACTTCTAGGCTAGGGCGAACAGAGACCCGATTAGATCATTTTACATTTTGGTTAATAAAAGAATTCAGCGAAATTCTATCACATTTGTTCAACTTACGTCGCTCCAATTTCAGATAGCATATTGGGCTAAGCGGCATCTCAAAGCGCATGAAATGACGAGTGGAATGCACTATTAAACTTCTAGGGTAGGGCGAACAGGGACCCGATTAGATCATTTTACATTAAGGTTAATATAAGAATTCACGGAAATTCTATCACATTTGATCAATTTACGTCGCTCCTATTTCAGATAGCGTATTGGGCTATGCGGCATCTCAAAGCGCATGAAATGGCGAATAAAATGCACTATTAAACTTCTAGGGTACGGCAAACAGAGACCCGATTAGATCATTTTATATTATGGTTAATTTAAGAATTCAGCGAAGTTCTATCACATTTGTTCAATTTACGTCGCTCCTATTTCAGATAGCGTATTCGGCTAATCGGCATCTCAGAGCGCATGAAGTGGCGAATAAAATGCACTATTAAACTTCTAGGCTAGGGCGAAGAGAGACCCGATCAGATCATTTTACATTATGGTTAATAAAACAATTCAGCGAAATTCTATCACATTTGTTCAACTTACGTCGCTCCTATTTCAGATAGCGTATTGGGCTAAGCGGCATCTCAAAGCGCATGAAATGGCGAGTATAATGCACTATTAAACTTCTACGATAAGGCAAACAAAGACCCGATTAGATCATTTTATATTACGGTTAATATAAGAATTCAGCGTAATTCTATCACATTTGTTCAACTTACGTCGCTCCTATTTCAGATAGCGTACTGGGCTAGCCGGCATCTTAAAGCGTGTGGAATGGCGAGTAAAATGCACTATTAAAATTCTATGATAGGGCAATCAGAGACCCGATTAGATCATTTTATATTTTGGTTAATTTAAGAATTCAGCAAAATTCTATCACATTTGTTCAATTTACGTCGCTCCTATTTCAGATAGCTTATTGGGCTTAGCGGCATCTCAATGCGCATGAAATGACGAGTGAAATGCACTATTAAACTTCTAGGGTAGGGAAAACAGAGACCCGATTTGATCATTTTACATTATGGTTAATAAAAGAATTCAGCGAAATTCTATCACATTTGTTCAACTTACGTCGCTACAATTTCAGATAGCGTATTGGGCTAAGCGGCATCTCAAAGCGCATGAAATGGCGAGTAAAATGCACTATGAAACTTCTAGGGTCGGGCAAAAAGAGACCCGATTAGATCAAAGTATATTATGGTTAATTTAAGAATTCAGCAAAATTCTATCACATTAGTTCAATTTACATCGCACCTATTTCAGATAGCGTACTGGGCTAGGCGGCATCTTAAAGCGGGTGGCATGGCGAGTAAAATGCACTATTAAAATTCTATGATAGGTCAATCAGAGGCCCGATTAGATCATTTTATATTATGGTTAATTTAAGATGTCAGCAAAATTTTATCGCATTTGATCAATTTACGTCGCTCCTATTTCAGATAGCGTGTTGGGCTAGGCGGCATCTTAAAGCGCGTGGAATGGCAAGTAAAATACGCTATTAAACTTCTAGGATAGGGCAAACAGAGACCCGATTAGATAATTTTATATTGTGGTTAATTTAAGAATTCATCAAAATTCTATCACATTTGTTCAATTTACGTCGCTCCTATTTCATATAGCGTACTGGGCTAGGCGCCACCTTAAAGCGCGCGGAACGTCGAGTAAAATGCACTATTAAACTTCTATGATAGGGCAATCAGTGACCCGATTAGATCATTTTATATTATAGTTAATTTAAGAATTCAGCGAAGTTCTGTCACATTTGTTCAATTTACGTCGCTCCTATTTCAGATAGCTTACTGGCCTAGGCGGCATCTTAAAGCGCGTGGAATGGCGAATAAAATGCACGGTTAAAGTTCTAGGCTAGGGCGAACAGGGACCCGATTAGATCACTTTACATTATGGTTAATAAAAGAATTCAGCGAAATTGCATCACATTTGTTCAATTTACATCGCTCCTATTTCAGATAGCGTATTGGGCTAAGCGGCATATCAAAGCGCATGAAATGACGAGTAAAATGCACTATTAAATTTCTAGCGTAGGGCAAACAGAGACCCGATTAGATAATTTTATATTATGGTTAATTTAAGAATTCAGCAAAATTCTATCACATTTGTTCAATTTACGTCGTTCCTATTTCAGATAGCGTCCTGGGCTAAGCGGCATCTAAAAGCGCATGAAATGATGAGTATAATGCACTATTATACTTCTAGGATAAGGCAAACAGAGACCCGATTAGATCATTTTATATTATGGTTAATTTAAGAATTCAGCGAAATTCTATCACATTTGTTCAATTTACGTCGCTCGTATTACGGATGGCGTATTGGGCTAAGCGGTATCTCAAAGCGCATGAAATGGCGAGTATAATGCACTATTAAACTTCTAGGATAAGGCAAACAGAGACCCGATTAGATCATTTTATATTATGGTTAATATAAGAATGCAGCGTAATTCTATCACATTTGTTCAACTTACGCCGCTCCTAATTCAGATATCGTACTCGGCTAGGCGGCATCTTAAAGCGTGTGGAATGGCGAGTAAAATGCGCTATTAAACTTCTAGGCTAGGGCGAACAGAGACCCGATTAGATCATTTTACATTATGGTTCATAAAAGAATTCAGCGAAATTCTATCACATTTGTTCTACTTACGTCGCTCCTATTTCAGATAGCGTATTGGGATAAGCGGCATCTCAAAGCGCATGAAATGGCGAGTAAAGTGCACAATTAAACTTCTAGGGTAGGGCAAAAAGAGACCCGATTAGATCATTTTATCTTATGGTTAATTTAAGAATTCAGCAAAATTCTATCACATTTGTTCAATTTACGTCGCTCCTATTTCAGATAGCTTATTGGGCTTAGCGGCATCTCAAAGCGCATGAAATGACGAGTGAAATTCACTATTAAACTTCTAGGGTAGGGAAAACAGAGACCCGATTAGATCATTTTACATTATGGTTAATAAAAGAATTCAGCGAAATTCTATCACATTTGTTCTACTTACGTCGCTCCTATTTCAGATAGCGTATTGGGATAAGCGGCATCTCAAAGCGCATGAAATGGCGAGTAAAGTGCACAATTAATCTTCTAGGGTAGGGCAAAAAGAGACCCGATTAGATCATTTTATCTTATGGTTAATTTAAGAATTCAGCAAAATTCTATCACATTTGTTCAATTTACGTCGCTCCTATTTCAGATAGCGTACTGGGCTAGGCGGCATCTTAAAGCGGGTGGAATGGCGTGTAAAATGCACTATTAAAATTCTATGATAGGGCAATCAGAGACCCGATTAGATCATTTTATATTATGGTTAATTTAAGAATTAAGCAAAATTCTATCACATTTGTTCAACTTACGTCGCTCCTATTTCAGATAGCGTATTGGGATGAGCGGCATCTCAAAGCGCATGAAATGACGAGTAAAATGCACTATTAAACTTTTAGGGTAGGGCAAACAGAGACCCGATTAGATCATTTTATATTACGGTTAATTTAAGAATTCAGCAAAATTCTATCACATTTGTTCAATTTACGTCGCTCCTATTTCAGATAGCGTACTGGCCTAGGCGGCATCTTAAAGTGCGTGGAATGGCGAATAAAATGCACGGTTAAAGTTCTAGGCTAGGGCGAACAGAGACTCGATTAGATCATTTTACATTATGGTTAATAAAAGAATTCAGCGAAATTGCATCACATTTGTTCAATTTACATCGCTCCTATTTCAGATAGCGTATTGGGCTAAGCGGCATATCAAAGCGCATGAAATGACGAGTAAAATGCACTATTAAACTTCTAGGGTAGGGCAAACAGAGACCCGATTAGATCATTTTATATTACGGTTAATTTAAGAATTCAGCAAAATTCTATCACATGTGTTCAATTTACGTCGTTCCTATTTTAGATAGCGTCCTGGGCTAAGCGGCATCTAAAAGCGCATGAAATGACGACTAAAATGCACTATTGAACTTCTAGGCTATGGCGAACAGAGACCCGATTAGATCATTTTACATTATGGTTCATAAAAGAATTCAGCGAAATTCTATCACATTTGTTCAACTTACGTCGCTCCTATTTCAGATAGCGTATTGGGATAAGCGGCATCTCAAAGCCCATGAAATGGCGAGTAAAATGCACAATTAAACTTCTAGGGTAGATCAAATAGAGACCCGATTAGATCATTTTATATTGCGGTTAATTTAAGAATTCAGCAAAATTCTATCACATTTGTTCAATTTACGTCGCTCCTATTTCAGATAGCGCACTGGGCTAGGCGGCATCTTAAAGTGCGTGGAATGGCGAATAAAATGCACGGTTAAAGTTCTAGGCTAGGGCGAACAGAGACTCGATTAGATCATTTTACATTATGGTTAATAAAAGAATTCAGCGAAATTGCATCACATTTGTTCAATTTACATCGCTCCTATTTCAGATAGCGTATTGGGCTAAGCGGCATATCAAAGCGCATGAAATGACGAGTAAAATGCACTATTAAACTTCTAGGGTAGGGCAAACAGAGACCCGATTAGATCATTTTATATTACGGTTAATTTAAGAATTCAGCAAAATTCTATCACATGTGTTCAATTTACGTCGTTCCTATTTTAGATAGCGTCCTGGGCTAAGCGGCATCTAAAAGCGCATGAAATGACGACTAAAATGCACTATTGAACTTCTAGGCTATGGCAAACAGAGACCCGATTAGATCATTTTATATTACGGTTAATGTAAGAATTCAGCGTAATTCTATCACATTTGTTCAATTTACGTCGCTCCTATTTCAGATAGCGTATTCGGCTAATCGGCATCTCAAAGCGCATCAAGTGGCGAATAAAATGCACTATTAAACTTCTAGGCTAGGGCGAACAGAGACCCGATCAGATCATTTTGTATTATGGTTAATAAAACAATTCAGCGAAATTCTATCACATTCGTTCAACTTACGTCGCTCCTATTTCAGATAGCGTACTGGGCTAGCCGGCATCTTAAAGCGTGTGGAATGGCGAGTAAAATGCACTAGTAAAATTCTATGATAGGGCAATCAGAGACCCGATTAGATCATTTTATATTTTGGTTAATATAAGAATTCAGCGAAATTCTATCACATTTGTTCAATTTACGTCGCTCCTATTTCAGATAGCTTATTGGGCTTAGCGGCATCTCAATGCGCATGAAATGACGAGTGAAATGCACTATTAAACTTCTAGGGTAGGGAAAACAGAGACCCGATTTGATCATTTTACATTATGGTTAATAAAAGAATTCAGCGAAATTCTATCACATTTGTTCAACTTACGTCGCTACAATTTCAGATAGCGTATTGGGCTAAGCGGCATCTCAAAGCGCATGAAATGGCGAGTAAAATGCACTATGAAACTTCTAGGGTCGGGCAAAAAGAGACCCGATTAGATCATAGTATATTATGGTTAATTTAAGAATTCAGCAAAATTCTATCACATTTGTTCAATTTACATCGCACCTATTTCAGATAGCGTACTGGGCTAGGCGGCATCTTAAAGCGGGTGGCATGGCGAGTAAAATGCACTATTAAAATTCTATGATAGGTCAATCAGAGGCCCGATTAGATCATTTTATATTATGGTTAATTTAAGATGTCAGCAAAATTTTATCGCATTTGATCAATTTACGTCGCTCCTATTTCAGATAGCGTGTTGGGCTAGGCGGCATCTTAAAGCGCGTGGAATGGCAAGTAAAATACGCTATTAAACTTCTAGGATAGGGCAAACAGAGACCCGATTAGATAATTTTATATTGTGGTTAATTTAAGAATTCATCAAAATTCTATCACATTTGTTCAATTTACGTCGCTCCTATTTCATATAGCGTACTGGGCTAGGCGCCACCTTAAAGCGCGCGGAACGTCGAGTAAAATGCACTATTAAACTTCTATGATAGGGCAATCAGTGACCCGATTAGATCATTTTATATTATAGTTAATTTAAGAATTCAGCGAAGTTCTGTCACATTTGTTCAATTTACGTCGCTCCTATTTCAGATAGCTTACTGGCCTAGGCGGCATCTTAAAGCGCGTGGAATGGCGAATAAAATGCACGGTTAAAGTTCTAGGCTAGGGCGAACAGGGACCCGATTAGATCACTTTACATTATGGTTAATAAAAGAATTCAGCGAAATTGCATCACATTTGTTCAATTTACATCGCTCCTATTTCAGATAGCGTATTGGGCTAAGCGGCATATCAAAGCGCATGAAATGACGAGTAAAATGCACTATTAAATTTCTAGCGTAGGGCAAACAGAGACCCGATTAGATAATTTTATATTATGGTTAATTTAAGAATTCAGCAAAATTCTATCACATTTGTTCAATTTACGTCGTTCCTATTTCAGATAGCGTCCTGGGCTAAGCGGCATCTAAAAGCGCATGAAATGATGAGTATAATGCACTATTATACTTCTAGGATAAGGCAAACAGAGACCCGATTAGATCATTTTATATTATGGTTAATTTAAGAATTCAGCGAAATTCTATCACATTTGTTCAATTTACGTCGCTCGTATTACGGATGGCGTATTGGGCTAAGCGGTATCTCAAAGCGCATGAAATGGCGAGTATAATGCACTATTAAACTTCTAGGATAAGGCAAACAGAGACCCGATTAGATCATTTTATATTATGGTTAATATAAGAATGCAGCGTAATTCTATCACATTTGTTCAACTTACGCCGCTCCTAATTCAGATATCGTACTCGGCTAGGCGGCATCTTAAAGCGTGTGGAATGGCGAGTAAAATGCGCTATTAAACTTCTAGGCTAGGGCGAACAGAGACCCGATTAGATCATTTTACATTATAGTTCATAAAAGAATTCAGCGAAATTCTATCACATTTGTTCTACTTACGTCGCTCCTATTTCAGATAGCGTATTGGGATAAGCGGCATCTCAAAGCGCATGAAATGGCGAGTAAAGTGCACAATTAAACTTCTAGGGTAGGGCAAAAAGAGACCCGATTAGATCATTTTATCTTATGGTTAATTTAAGAATTCAGCAAAATTCTATCACATTTGTTCAATTTACGTCGCTCCTATTTCAGATAGCTTATTGGGCTTAGCGGCATCTCAAAGCGCATGAAATGACGAGTGAAATTCACTATTAAACTTCTAGGGTAGGGAAAACAGAGACCCGATTAGATCATTTTACATTATGGTTAATAAAAGAATTCAGCGAAATTCTATCACATTTGTTCTACTTACGTCGCTCCTATTTCAGATAGCGTATTGGGATAAGCGGCATCTCAAAGCGCATGAAATGGCGAGTAAAGTGCACAATTAAACTTCTAGGGTAGGGCAAAAAGAGACCCGATTAGATCATTTTATCTTATGGTTAATTTAAGAATTCAGCAAAATTCTATCACATTTGTTCAATTTACGTCGCTCCTATTTCAGATAGCGTACTGGGCTAGGCGGCATCTTAAAGCGGGTGGAATGGCGTGTAAAATGCACTATTAAAATTCTATGATAGGGCAATCAGAGACCCGATTAGATCATTTTATATTATGGTTAATTTAAGAATTAAGCAAAATTCTATCACATTTGTTCAACTTACGTCGCTCCTATTTCAGATAGCGTATTGGGATAAGCGGCAACTCAAAGCGCATGAAATGACGAGTAAAATGCACTATTAAACTTTTAGGGTAGGGCAAACAGAGACCCGATTAGATCATTTTATATTACGGTTAATTTAAGAATTCAGCAAAATTCTATCACATTTGTTCAATTTACGTCGCTCCTATTTCAGATAGCGTACTGGCCTAGGCGGCATCTTAAAGCGCGTGGAATGGCGAATAAAATGCACGGTTAAAGTTCTAGGCTAGGGCGAACAGAGACTCGATTAGATCATTTTACATTATGGTTAATAAAAGAATTCAGCGAAATTGCATCACATTTGTTCAATTTACATCGCTCCTATTTCAGATAGCGTATTGGGCTAAGCGGCATATCAAAGCGCATGAAATGACGAGTAAAATGCACTATTAAACTTCTAGGGTAGGGCAAACAGAGACCCGATTAGATCATTTTATATTACGGTTAATTTAAGAATTCAGCAAAATTCTATCACATTTGTTCAATTTACGTCGTTCCTATATTAGATAGCGTCCTGGGCTAAGCGGCATCTAAAAGCGCATGAAATGACGACTAAAATGCACTATTGAACTTCTAGGCTATGGCGAACAGAGACCCGATTAGATCATTTTACATTATGGTTCATAAAAGAATTCAGCGAAATTCTATCACATTTGTTCAACTTACGTCGCTCCTATTTCAGATAGCGTATTGGGATAAGCGGCATCTCAAAGCCCATGAAATGGCGAGTAAAATGCACAATTAAACTTCTAGGGTAGATCAAATAGAGACCCGATTAGATCATTTTATATTGTGGTTAATTTAAGAATTCAGCAAAATTCTATCACATTTGTTCAATTTACGTCGCTCCTATTTCAGATAGCGTACTGGGCTAGGCGGCATCTTAAAGCGGGTGGAATGGCGTGTAAAATGCACTATTAAAATTCTATGATAGGGCAATCTGAGACCCGATTAGATCATTTTATATTATGGTTAATTTAAGAATTAAGCAAAATTCAATCACATTTGCTCAATTTACGTCGCTCCTATTTCAGATAGCGTCCTGGGCTAGGCGGCATCGTGAAGCGCGTGGAATGACGAGTAAAATGCACTGCTAAGCTTTTATGACAGGGCAATCAGAGACCCGATTAGATCATTTTATATTTTGTTTAATATAAGATTTCAGAGAAATTCTATCACATTTGTTCAATTTACGTCGCTCCTATTTCAGATAGCGTATTGGGCTATGCGGCATCTCAAATCGCATGAAATGGCGACTAAAATGCAATACTAAACTTCTAGGACAAGGCAAACAGAGACCCGATTAGATCATTTTATATTACGGTTAATGTAAGAATTCAGCGTAATTCTATCACATTTGTTCAATTTACGTCGCTCCTATTTCAGATAGCGTATTCGGCTAATCGGCATCTCAAAGCGCATCAAGTGGCGAATAAAATGCACTATTAAACTTCTAGGCTAGGGCGAACAGAGACCCGATCAGATCATTTTGTATTATGGTTAATAAAACAATTCAGCGAAATTCTATCACATTCGTTCAACTTACGTCGCTCCTATTTCAGATAGCGTACTGGGCTAGCCGGCATCTTAAAGCGTGTGGAATGGCGAGTAAAATGCACTATTAAAATTCTATGATAGGGCAATCAGAGACCCGATTAGATCATTTTATATTTTGGTTAATATAAGAATTCAGCGAAATTCTATCACATTTGTTCAATTTACGTCGCTCCTATTTCAGATAGCTTATTGGGCTTAGCGGCATCTCAAAGCGCATGAAATGACGAGTGAAATGCACTATTAAACTTCTAGGGTAGGGAAAACAGAGACCCGATTAGATCATTTTACATTATGGTTAATAAAAGAATTCAGCGAAATTCTATCACATTTGTTCAACTTACGTCGCTACAATTTCAGATAGCGTATTGGGCTAAGCGGCATCTCAAAGCGCACGAAATGGCGAGTAAAATGCACTATGAAACTTCTAGGGTCGGGCAAAAAGAGACCCGATTAGATCATAGTATATTATGGTTAATTTAAGAATTCAGCAAAATTCTATCACATTTGTTCAATTTACATCGCACCTATTTCAGATAGCGTACTGGGCTAGGCGGCATCTTAAAGCGGGTGGCATGGCGAGTAAAATGCACTGTTAAAATTCTATGATAGGTCAATCAGAGGCCCGATTAGATCATTTTATATTATGGTTAATTTAAGATGTCAGCAAAATTTTATCGCATTTGATCAATTTACGTCGCTCCTATTTCAGATAGCGTGTTGGGCTAGGCGGCATCTTAAAGCGCGTGGAATGGCAAGTAAAATACGCTATTAAACTTCTAGGATAGGGCAAACAGAGACCCGATTAGATCATTTTATATTGTGGTTAATTTAAGAATTCAGCAAAATTCTATCACATTTGTTCAATTTACGTCGCTCCTGTTTCATATAGCGTACTGGGCTAGGCGCCACCTTAAAGCGCGCGGAACGTCGAGTAAAATGCACTATTAAACTTCTATGATAGGGCAATCAGTGACCCGATTAGATCATTTTATATTATAGTTAATTTAAGAATTCAGCGAAGTTCTGTCACATTTGTTCAATTTACGTCGCTCCTATTTCAGATAGCTTACTGGCCTAGGAGGCATCTTAAAACGCGTGGAATGGTGAATAAAATGCACGGTTAAAGTTCTAGGCTAGGGCGAACAGAGACCCGATTAGATCACTTTACATTATGGTTAATAAAAGAATTCAGCGAAATTGCATCACATTTGTTCAATTTACATCGCTCCTATTTCAGATAGCGTATTGGGCTAAGCGGCATATCAAAGCGCATGAAATGACGAGTAAAATGCACTATTATACTTCTAGGATAAGGCAAACAGAGACCCGATTAGATCATTTTATATTATGGTTAATTTAAGAATTCAGCGAAATTCTATCACATTTGTTCAATTTACGTCGCTCGTATTACGGATGGCGTATTGGGCTAAGCGGTATCTCAAAGCGCATGAAATGGCGAGTATAATGCACTATTAAACTTCTAGGATAAGGCAAACAGAGACCCGATTAGATCATTTTATATTATGGTTAATATAAGAATGCAGCGTAATTCTATCACATTTGTTCAACTTACGCCGCTCCTAATTCAGATATCGTACTCGGCTAGGCGGCATCTTAAAGCGTGTGGAATGGCGAGTAAAATGCGCTATTAAACTTCTAGGCTAGGGCGAACAGAGACCCGATTAGATCATTTTACATTATGGTTCATAAAAGAATTCAGCGAAATTCTATCACATTTGTTCTACTTACGTCGCTCCTATTTCAGATAGCGTATTGGGATAAGCGGCATCTCAAAGCGCATGAAATGGCGAGTAAAGTGCACAATTACACTTCTAGGGTAGGGCAAAAAGAGACCCGATTAGATCATTTTATCTTATGGTTAATTTAAGAATTCAGCAAAATTCTATCACATTTGTTCAATTTACGTCGCTCCTATATCAGATAGCGTACTGGGCTAGGCGGCATCTTAAAGCGGGTGGAATGGCGTGCAAAATGCACTATTAAAATTCTATGATAGGGCAATCAGAGACCCGATTAGATCATTTTATATTATGGTTAATTTAAGAATTAAGCAAAATTCTATCACATTTGTTCAACTTACGTCGCTCCTATTTCAGATAGCGTATTGGGATAAGCGGCATCTGAAAGCGCATGAAATGACGAGTAAAATGCACTATTAAACTTCTAGGTTAGGGCAAACAGAGACCCGATTAGATCATTTTATATTGTGGTTAATTTAAGAATTCAGCAAAATTCTATCACATTTGTTCAATTTACGTCGCTCCTATTTCAGATAGCGTACTGGGCTAGGCGGCATCTTAAAGCGGGTGGAATGGCGTGTAAAATGCACTATTGAAATTCTATGATAGGGCAATCAGAGACCCGATTAGATCATTTTATATTACGGTTAATTTAAGAATTAAGCAAAATCCTATCACGTTTGGTCAATTTACGTCGCTCCTATTTCAGATAGCGTCCTGGGCTAGGCGGCATCTTGAAGCGCGTGGAATGGCGGGTAAAATGCACTGCTAAGCTTTTATGATAGGGCAATTAGAGACCCGATTAGATCATTTTATATTTTGTTTAATATAAGATTTCAGAGAAATTCTATCACATTTGTTCAATTTACGTCGCTCCTATTTCAGATAGCGTATTGGGCTAAGCGGCATCTCAAAGCGCATGAAATGGCGAGATTATGCACTATTAAACTTCTAGGATAAGGCAAACAAAGACCCGATTAGATCATTTTATATTACGGTTAATATAAGAATTCAGCGTAATTCTATCACATTTGTTCAACTTACGTCGCTCCTATTTCAGATAGCGTACTGGGCTAGCCGGCATCTTAAAGCGTGTGGAATGGCGAGTAAAATTCACTATTAAAATTCTATGATAGGGCAATCAGAGACCCGATTAGATCATTTTATATTTTGGTTAATATAAGAATTCAGCGAAATTCTATCACATTTGTTCAATTTACGTCGCTCCTATTTCAGATAGCTTATTGGGCTTAGCGGCATCTCAAAGCGCATGAAATGACGAGTGAAATGCACTATTAAACTTCTAGGGTAGGGAAAACAGAGACCCGATTAGATCATTTTACATTATGGTTAATAAAAGAATTCAGCGAAATTCTATCACATTTGTTCAACTTACGTCGCTACAATTTCAGATAGCGTATTGGGCTAAGCGGCATCTCAAAGCGCATGAAATGGCGAGTAAAATGCACTATGAAACTTCTAGGGTCGGGCAAAAAGAGACCCGGTTAGATCATAGTATATTATGGTTAATTTAAGAATTCAGCAAAATTCTATCACATTTGTTCAATTTACGTCGCACCTATTTCAGATAGCGTACTGGGCTAGGCGGCATCTTAAAGCGGGTGGCATGGCGAGTAAAATGCACTATTAAAATTCTATGATAGGTCAATCAGAGGCCCGATTAGATCATTTTATATTATGGTTAATTAAAGATGTCAGCAAAATTTTATCGCATTTGTTCAATTTACGTCGCTCCTATTTCAGATAGCGTGTTGGGCTAGGCGGCATCTTAAAGCGCGTGGAATGGCAAGTAAAATACGCTATTAAACTTCTAGGATAGGGCAATCAGAGTCCCGATTAGATCATTTTATATTTTGGTTAATATAAGAATTCAGCGAAATTCTATCACATTTGTTCAATTTACGTCGCTCCTATTTCAGATAGCGTATTGGGCTATGCGGCATCTCAAACCGCATGAAATGGCGACTAAAATGCAATACTAAACTTCTAGGACAAGGCAAACAGAGACCCAATTAGATCATTTTATATTACGGTTAATATAAGAATTTAGCGTAATTCTATCACATTTGTTCAATTTACATCGCTCCTATTTCAGATAGCGTATTGGGCTAAGCGGCATATCAAAGCGCATGAAATGACGAGTAAAATGCACTATTAAACTTCTAGGGTAGGGCAAACAGAGACCCGATTAGACCATTTTATATTGTGGTTAATTTAAGAATTCAGCAAAATTCTATCAGATTTGTTCAATTTACGTCGCTCCTATTTCATATAGCGTACTGGGCTAGGCGCCATCTTAAAGCGCGTGGAACGTCGAGTAAGATGCACTATTAAACTTCTATGATAGGGCAATCAGTGACCCGATTAGATCATTTTATGTTATAGTTAATTTAAGGATTCAGCGAAATTCTGTCACATTTGTTCAATTTACGTCGCTCCTGTTTCAGATAGCGTATTGAGCTAAGCGGCATCTCAAAGCGCATGAAATGACGACTAAAATGCACTATTAAACTTCTAGGCTAGGGCGAACAGTGACCCGATTACATCATTTTACATTATGGTTAATAAAAGAATTCAGCGAAATTGCATCACATTTGTTCAATTTACATCGCTCCTATTTCAGATAGCGTATTGGGCTAAGCGGCATATCAAAGCGCATGAAATGACGAGTAAAATGCACTATTAAACTTCTTGGGTAGGGCAAACAGAGACCCGATTAGATCATTTTATATTATGGTTAATTTAAGAATTCAGCAAAATTCTATCACATTTGTTCAATTTACGTCGTTCCTATTTCAGATAGCGTCTGGGGCTAAGCGGCATCTAAAATCGCATGAAATGACGAGTATAATGCACTATTATACTTCTAGGATAAGGCAAACAGAGACCCGATTAGATCATTTTATATTATGGTTAATTTAAGAATTCAGAGAAATTCTATCACATTTGTTCAATTTACGTCGCTCCTATTTCAGATAGCGTATTGGCCTAGGCGGCATCTTAAAGCGCGTGGAATGTCGAATAAAATGCACGATTAAAGTTCTAGGCTAGGGCGAACAGAGACCCGATTAGATCATTTTACATTATGGTTAATAAAAGAATTCAGCGAAATTCTATCACATTTGTTCAATTTACGTCGCTCCTATTTCAGATAGCGTACTGGCCTAGGCGGGATCTTAAAGCGCGTGGAATGGCGAATAAAATGCACGATTAAAGTTCTAGGCTAGGGCGAACAGAGACCCGATTAGATCATTTTATATTATGGTTAATTTAAGAATTCAGCGAAATTCTATCACATTTGTTCAATTTAGGTCGCTCCTATTTCAAATAGCGTATTGGGCTAAGCGGCATCTGAAAGCGCATGAAATGGCGAGTAAAATGCACTATTAAACTTCTAGGCTAGGGCAAACAAAGACCCGATTAAATCATTTTATATTATGGTTAATTTAAGAATTCAGCGAAATTCTATCACATTTATTCAATTTACGTCGCTCGTATTACAGATAGCGTATTGGGCTAAGCCGCATCTCAAAGCGCATGAAATGGCGAGTATAATGCACTATTAAACTTCTAGGATGAGGCAAACAGAGACCCGATTAGATCATTTTATATTATGGTTAATATAAGAATTCAGCGTAATTCTATCACATTTGTTCAACTTACGTCGCTCCTATTTCAGATAGCGTACTGGGCTAGGCGGCATCTTAAAGCGTGTGGAATGGCGAGTAAAATGCACTATTAAAATTCTATGATAGGGCAATCAGAGACCCGATTAGATCATTTTATATTATGGTTAATTTAAGAATTCAGAGAAATTCTATCACATTTGCTCAATTTACGACGCTCCTATTTCAGATAGCGTCCTGGGCTAGGCGGCATCTTAAAGCGCGTGGAATGGCGAGTAAAATGCACTGCTGAACTTTTATGATAGGGGAATCAGAGACACGATTAGATCATTTTATATTTTGTTTAATATAAGATTTCAGGGAAATTCTATCACATTTGTTCAATTTACGTCGCTCCTATTTCAAATAGCGTATTGGGCTATGCGGCATCTCAAAGCGCATGAAATGGCGACTAAAATGCAATACTAAACTTCTAGGACAAGGCAAACAGAGACCCGATTAGATCATTGTATATTACGGTTAATATAAGAATTCAGCGTAATTCTATCACATTTGTTCAATTTACATCGCTCCTATTTCAGATAGCGTATTGGGCTAAGCGGCATACCAAAGCGCATGAAATGACGACTAAAATGCACTATTAAACTTCTAGGCTAGGGCGAACAGAGACCCGATTAGATCATTTTATATTATGGTTAATAAAAGAATTCAGCGAAATTCTATCACATTTGTTCAACTTACGTCGGTCCTATTTCAGATAGCGTATTGGGCTAAGCGGCATCTCAAAGCGCATGAAATGGCGAGTAAAATGCACTATTAAAATTCTATGATAGGTCAATCAGAGACACGATTAGATCATTTTATATTATGGTTAATTTAAGAATTCAGCAAAATTCTATCACATTTGTTCAATTTACGTCGCTCCTATTTCAGATAGCGTACTGGCCTAGGCGGCATCTTAAAGCGCGTGGAATGTCGAATAAAATGCACGATTAAAGTTCTAGGCTAGGGCGAACAGAGACCCGATTAGATCATTTTACATTATGGTTAATAAAAGAATACAGCGAAATTCTATCACATTTGTTCAATTTACGTCGCTCCTATTTCAGATAGCGTACTGGCCTAGGCGGCATCTTAAAGCGCGTGGAATGGCGAATAAAATGCACGATTAAAGTTCTAGGCTAGGGCGAACAGAGACCCGATTAGATCATTTTACATTATGGTTAATAAAAGAATTCAGCGAAATTGCATCACATTTGTTCAATTTACATCGCTCCTATTTCAGATAGCGTATTGGGCTAAGCGGCATATCAAAGCTCATGAAATGGCGAGTAAAATGCACGATTAAACTTCTAGGGTAGGGCAAACAGAGACCCGATTAGATCATTTTATATTATGGTTAATTTAAGAATTCAGCAAAATTCTATCACATTTGTTCAATTTACGTCGCTCCTATTTCAGATAGCGTATTGGGCTAAGCGGCATCTGAAAGCGCATGAAATGGCGAGTAAAATGCACTATTAAACTTCTAGGCTAGGGCAAACAAAGACCCGATTAAATCATTTTATATTATGGTTAATTTAAGAATTCAGCGAAATTCTATCACATTTATTCAATTTACGTCGCTCGTATTACAGATAGCGTATTGGGCTAAGCGGCATCTCAAAGCGCATGAAATGGCGAGTATAATGCACTATTAAACTTCTAGGATGAGGCAAACAGAGACCCGATTAGATCATTTTATATTATGGTTAATATAAGAATTCAGCGTAATTCTATCACATTTGTTCAACTTACGTCGCTCCTATTTCAGATAGCGTACTGGGCTAGGCGGCATCTTAAAGCGTGTGGAATGGCGAGCAAAATGCACTATTAAAGTTCTATGATAGGGCAATCTGAGACCCGATTATATCATTTTATATTTTGGTTAATATAAGAATTCAGCAAAATTCTATCACATTTGTTCAATTTACGTCGCTCCTATTTCAGGTAGCATATTGGGCGAAGCGGCTTCTCAAAGCGCCTGAAATGACGAGTATAATGCACTACCATACTTCTAGGATAAGGCAAACAGAGACCCGATTAGATCATTTTATATTATGGTTAATTTAAGAATTCAGAGAAATTCTATCACATTTGTTCAATTTACGTCGCTCCTATTTCAGATAGCGTATTGGCCTAAGCGGCATCTCAAAGCGCATGAAATGGCGAGTAAAATGCACTATTAAACTTCTAGGCTAGGGCGAACAGAGACCCGATTAGATAATTTTACATTATGGTTAATAAAAGAATTCAGCGAAATTCTATCACATTTGTTCAACTTACGTCGGTCCTATTTCAGATAGCGTATTGGGCTAAGCGGCATCTCAAAGCGCATTAAATGGCGAGTAAAATGCACTATTAAAATTCTATGATAGGTCAATCAGAGACACGATTAGATCATTTTATATTATGGTTGATTTAAGAATTCAGCCAAAATTCTATCACATTTGTTCAATTTACGTCGCTCCTATTTCAGATAGCGTACTGGCCTAGGCGGCATCTTAAAGCGCGTGGAATGTCGAATAAAATGCACGATTAAAGTTCTAGGCTAGGGCGAACAGAGACCCGATTAGATCATTTTACATTATGGTTAATAAAAGAATTCAGCGAAATTCTATCACATTCGTTCAGTTTACGTCGCTCCTATTTCAAATAGCGTATTGGGCTAAGCGGCATCTGAAAGCGCATGAAATGGCGAGTAAAATGCACTATTAAACTTCTAGGGTAGGGCGAACGGAGACCCGATTAGATCATTTTACATTAAGGTTAACATAAGAATTCACGGAAATTCTATCACGTTTGTTCAATTTACGTCGCTCCTATTTCAGATAGCGTATTGGACTATGCGGCATCTCAAAGCGCATGAAATGGCGAGTAAAATGCACTATTAAACTTCTAGGGCAGGGCAAACAAAGACCCGATTAAATCATTTTATATTATGGTTAATTTAAGAATGCAGCGTAATTCTATCACATTCGTTCAGTTTACGTCGCTCCTATTTCAGGTAGCGTATTGGGCAATGCGGCCTCTCGAAGCGCATGAAATGACGAGTGAAATGCACTATTAAACTTCTAGGGTAGGGCAAGCAGAGACCCGATTAGATCATTTTATATTATGGTTAATTTAAGAATTCAGCGAAATTCTATCACATTTGTTCAATTTACGTCGCTCCTATTTCAGATAGCGTATTCGGCTAAACGGCATCTGAAGGCGCATGAAATGGCGAGTAAACTGCACTATTAAACCTCTAGGGTAGGGCAAACAGAGACCCGATTAGATCATTTTATATTATGGTTAATTTAAGAATTCAGCAAAATTCTATCACATTTGTTCAATTTACGTCGCTCCTATTTCAGATAGCGTACTGGGCTAGGCGGCATCTTAAAGCGCGTGGAATGGCGAGTAAAATGCACTATTAAACTTCTATGATAGGGCGAACAGAGACCCGATTAGATCATTTTACATTAATGTTAATATAAGAATTCAGGGAAATTCTATCACATTTGTTCAATTTACGTCGCTCCTATTTCAGATAGCTTATTGGGCTAAGCGGCATCTCAAAGCGCATGAAATGACGAGTGAGATGCACTATTAAACTTCTAGGGTAGGGCAAACAGAGACCCGATTTGATCATTTTACATTAATGTTAATATAAGAATTCAGCAAAATTCTATCACATTTGTTCAATTTACGTCGCTCCTATTTCAGATAGCGTACTGGGCTAGGCGGCATCTTAAAGCGCGTGGAATGGCGAGTAAAAGGCACTATTAAACTTCTAGGGTAGGGCCATCACGGACCCGATTAGAGCATTTTATATCATGGTTAATTTAAGAATTCAGCGAAATTCTATCACATTTGTTCAATTTACGTCGCTCCTATTTCAGATAGCGTATTGTGCTTAGCGGCATCTCAAAGCGCATGAAATAAGGGTGAAATGCACTATTAAACTTCTAGGGTAGGGCGAACAGAGACCCGATTAGATCATTTTACATTAATGTTAATATAAGAATTCAGGGAAATTCTATCACATTTGTTCAATTTACGTCCCTACTATTTCAGATAGCTTATTGGGCTAAGCGGCATCTCAAAGCGCATGAAATGACGAGTGAAATGCACTATTAAACTTCTAGGGTAGGGCGAACAGAGACCCGATTAGATCATTTTACATTAATGTTAATATAAGAATTCAGGGAAATTCTATCACATTTGTTCAATTTACGTCCCTACTATTTCAGATAGCTTATTGGGCTAAGCGGAATCTCAAAGCGCATGAAATGACGAGTGAAATGCACTATTAAACTTCTAGGGTAGGGCAAACAGAGACCCGATTAGATCATTTTACATTAATGTTAATATAAGAATTCAGGGAAATTCTATCACATTTGTTCAATTTACGTCGCTCATATTTCAGATAGCGTATTGTGATAAGCGGTATCTCAAAGCGCAAGAAATGGCGAGTAAAATGCACTATTAAACTTCTAGGGTAGGGCAAACAGAGACCCAATTAGATCATTTTATATTATGGTTAATTTAAGAATTCAGCGAAATTCTATCACATTTGTTCAATTTACGTCGCTCCTATTTCAGATAGCGTATTGTGCTTAGCGGCATCTCAAAGCGCATGAAATGACGAGTGAAATGCACTATTAAACTTCTAGGGTAGGGCAAACAGAGACCCGATTAGATCATTTTATATTATGGTTAATTTAAGAATTCAGCGAAATTCTATCACATTTGTTCAATTTACGTCGCTCCTATTTCAGATAGCGTATTCGGCTAAGCGGCATCTCAAAGCGCATGAAGTGGCGAATGAAACGCAATATTAAACTTCTAGGCTAGGGCGAACAGAGACCCGATCAGATCATTTTACATTATGGTTAATAAAAGAATTCAGCGAAATTCTATCACATTTGTTCAACTTACGTCGCTCCTATTTCAGATAGCGTATTGGGCTAAGCGGCATCTCAAAGCGCATGAAATGGCGAGTGAAATACACCACTAGACTTCTATGGTAGGGCGAACAGAGACCCGATTAGATCATTTTACATTAAGGTTAATGTAAGAATTCCCGGAAATTCTATCACATTTGTTCAATTTACGTCGCTCCCATTTCAGATAGCGTATTGGGCTAAGCGGCCTCTCAAAGCGCCTGAAATGGCGAGTAAAATGCGCTATTAAACTTCTAGGATAAGGCAAACGGAGACCCCATTAGATCATTTTATATTACGGTTAGTATAAGAATGCAGCGTAATTCTATCACATTTGTTCAAGTTACGTCGCTCCTATTTCAGATAGCGTACTGGGCTAGGCGGCATCTTAAAGCGCGTGGAATGGCGAGTAAAATGCACTAGTAATCTTCTATGATAGGGCAATCAGAGACTCGATTAGATCATTTTATATTTTGTTTAATATAAGATTTGAGGGAAATTCTATCACATTTGTTCAATTTACGTCGCTCCTATTTCACATAGCGTATTGGGCTAAGCGGCATCTCAAAGCGCATGAAATGGCGAATAAAATGCACTATTAAACTTCTAGGCTAGGGCGAACAGAGACCCGATTAGATCATTTTACATTAAGGTTAATATAAGAATTCACGGAAATTCTATCACATTTGTTCAATTTATGTCGCTCCTATTTCAGATAGCGTATTGGGCTAAGCGGCATCTCAAAGCGCATGAAGTGGCGAATGAAACGCAATATTAAACTTCTAGGCTAGGGCGAACAGAGACCCGATCAGATCATTTTACATTATGGTTAATAAAAGAATTCAGCGAAATTCTATCACATTTGTTCAACTTACGTCGCTCCTATTTCAGATAGCGTATTGGGCTAAGCGGCTTCTTAAAGCGCATGAAATGGCGAGTGAAATACACCACTAGACTTCTATGGTAGGGCGAACAGAGACCCGATTAGATCATTTTACATTAAGGTTAATGTAAGGATTCCCGGAAATTCTATCACATTTGTTCAATTTACGTCGCTCCCATTTCAGATAGCGTATTGGGCTAAGCGGCCTCTCAAAGCGCCTGAAATGGCGAGTAAAATGCGCTATTAAACTTCTAGGATAAGGCAAACGGAGACCCGATTAGATCATTTTATATTACGGTTAATATAAGAATGCAGCGTAATTCTATCACATTTGTTCAAGTTACGTCGCTCCTATTTCAGATAGCGTACTGGGCTAGGCGGCATCTTAAAGCGCGTGGAATGGCGAGTAAAATGCACTAGTAATCTTCTATGATAGGGCAATCAGAGACTCGATTAGATCATTTTATATTTTGTTTAATATAAGATTTCAGGGAAATTCTATCACATTTGTTCAATTTACGTCGCTCCTATTTCACATAGCGTATTGGGCTAAGCGGCATCTCAAAGCGCATGAAATGGCGAATAAAATGCACTATTAAACTTCTAGGCTAGGGCGAACAGAGACCCGATTAGATCATTTTACATTAAGGTTAATATAAGAATTCACGGAAATTCTATCACATTTGTTCAATTTACGTCGCTCCTATTTCAGATAGCGTATTGGGCTATGCGGCATCTCAAAGCGCATGAAATGGCGAGTAAAATGCACTATTAAACTTCTAGGGTAAGGCAAACAAAGACCCGATTAAATCATTTTATATTATGGTTAATTTAAGAATTCAGCGTAATTCTATCACATTCGATCAATTTACGTCGCTCCTATTTCAGATAGCGTATTGGGCAATGCGGCATCTCGAAGCGCATGAAATGGCGAGTATAATGCACTGTTAAACTTCTAGGATAAGGCAAACAGAGACCCGATTAGATCATTTTATGTTACGGTTAATATAAGAATTCGGCGTAATTCTATCACATTTGTTCAACTTACGTCGCTCCTATTTCAGATAGCGTATTGGGCTAAGCGGCATCTCAAAGTGCATGAAATGGCGAGTGAAATACACTATTAGACTTCTATGGTAGGGCGAACGGAGACCCGATTAGATCATTTTACATTAAGGTTAACATAAGATCTCACGGATATTCTATCACATTTGTTCAATTTACGTCACTCCTATTTCAGATAGCGTATTGGGCTATGCGGCATCTCAAAGCGCATGAAATGGCGAGTAAAATGCACTACTAAACTTCTAGGGCAGGGAAAACAAAGACCCGATTAACTCATTTTATATTATGGTTAATTTAAGAATTCAGCGTAATTCTACCACATTCGTTCAATTTACGTCGCTCCTATTTCAGATAGCGTATTGGGCAATGTGGCATCTCAAAGCGCATGAAATGGCGAGTATAATGCACTGTTAAACTTGTAGGATAAGGCAAACAGAGACCCGATTAGATAATTTTATGTTACGGTTAATATAAGAATGCGGCGTAATTCTATTACATTTGTTCAACTTACGTCGCTCCTATATCAGATAGCGTACTGGGCTAGGCAGCATCTTAAAGCGCGTGGAATGGCGAGTAAAATGCACTACTAAACTTCTATGATAGGGCAATCAGAGACCCGATTAGATCATTTTATATTTTGGTTAATATAAGAATTCAGCGAAATTCTATCACATTTGTTCAATTTACGTCGCTCCTATTACAGATAGCTTATTGTGCATAGCGGCATCTCAAAGCGCATAAAATGACGAGTGAAATGCACTATTAAACTTCTAGGGTAGGGCAAACAGAGACCCGATTAGATCATTTTATATTATGGTTAATTTAAGAATTCAGCGAAATTCTATCACATTTGTTCAATTTACGTCGCTCCTATTTCAGATAGCGTACTGGGCTAGGCGGCATCTTAAAGCGCGTGGAATGGCGAGTGAAATGCACTATTAAACTTCTATGGTAGGGCGAACAGAGACCCGATTAGATCATTTTACATTAATGTTAATATAAGAATTCAGGGAAATTCTATCACATTTGTTCAATTTACGTCGCTCCTGTTTCAGATAGCGTATTGAGCTAAGCGGCATCTCAAAGCGCATGAAGTGACGACTAAAATGCACTATTAAACTTCTAGGCTAGGGCGAACAGTGACCCGATTACATCATTTTACATTATGGTTAATAAAAGAATTCAGCGAAATTGCATCACATTTGTTCAATTTACATCGCTCCTATTTCAGATAGCGTATTGGGCTAAGCGGCATATCAAAGCGCATGAAATGACGAGTAAAATGCACTATTAAACTTCTAGGGTAGGGCAAACAGACACCCGATTAGATCATTTTATATTATGGTTAATTTAAGAATTCAGCAAAATTCTATCACATTTGTTCAATTTACGTCGCTCCTGTTTCAGATAGCGTATTGAGATAAGCGGCATCTCAAAGCGCATGAAATGACGACTAAAATGCACTATTAAACTTCTAGGCTAGGGCGAACAGAGACCCGATTAGATCATTTTATATTATGGTTAATAAAAGAATTCAGCGAAATTCTATCACATTTGTTCAACTTACGTCGGTCCTATTTCAGATAGCGTATTGGGCTAAGCGGCATCTCAAAGCGCATGAAATGGCGAGTAAAATGCACTATTAAAATTCTATGATAGGTCAATCAGAGACACGATTAGATCATTTTATATTATGGTTAATTTAAGAATTCAGCAAAATTCTATCACATTTGTTCAATTTACGTCGCTCCTATTTCAGATAGCGTACTTGCCTAGGCGGCATCTTAAAGCGCGTGGAATGTCGAATAAAATGCACGATTAAAGTTCTAGGCTAGGGCGAACAGAGACCCGATTAGATCATTTTACATTATGGTTAATAAAAGAATACAGCGAAATTCTATCACATTTGTTCAATTTACGTCGCTCCTATTTCAGATAGCGTACTGGCCTAGGCGGCATCTTAAAGCGCGTGGAATGGCGAATAAAATGCACGATTAAAGTTCTAGGCTAGGGCGAACAGAGACCCGATTAGATCATTTTACATTATGGTTAATAAAATAATTCAGCGAAATTGCATCACATTTGTTCAATTTACATCGCTCCTATTTCAGATAGCGTATTGGGCTAAGCGGCATATCAAAGCTCATGAAATGGCGAGTAAAATGCACGATTAAACTTCTAGGGTAGGGCAAACAGAGACCCGATTAGATCATTTTATATTATGGTTAATTTAAGAATTCAGCAAAATTCTATCACATTTGTTCAATTTACGTCGCTCCTATTTCAGATAGCGTATTGGGCTAAGCGGCATATCAAAGCTCATGAAATGGCGAGTAAAATGCACGATTAAACTTCTAGGGTAGGGCAAACAGAGACCCGATTAGATCATTTTATATTATGGTTAATTTAAGAATTCAGCAAAATTCTATCACATTTGTTCAATTTACGTCGCTCCTATTTCAGATAGCGTATTCGGCTAAGCGGCATCTGAAAGCGCATGAAATGGCGAGTAAAATGCACTATTAAACTTCTAGGCTAGGGCAAACAAAGACCCGATTAAATCATTTTATATTATGGTTAATTTAAGAATTCAGCGAAATTCTATCACATTTACTCAATTTACGTCGCTCGTATTACAGATAGCGTATTGGGCTAAGCGGCATCTCAAAGCGCATGAAATGGCGAGTATAATGCACTATTAAACTTCTAGGATAAGGCAAACAGAGACCCGATTAGATCATTTGATATTATGGTTAATATAAGAATTCAGCGTAATTCTATCACATTTGTTCAATTTACGTCGCTCCTATTTCAGGTAGCATATTGGGCGAAGCGGCTTCTCAAAGCGCCTGAAATGACGAGTATAATGCACTACCATACTTCTAGGATAAGGCAAACAGAGACCCGATTAGATCATTTTGTATTATGGTTAATTTAAGAATTCAGAGAAATTCTATCACATTTGTTCAATTTACGTCGCTCCTATTTCAGATAGCGTATTGGCCTAAGCGGCATCTCAAAGCGCATGAAATGGCGAGTAAAATGCACTATTAAACTTCTAGGCTAGGGCGAACAGAGACCCGATTAGATCATTTTACATTATGGTTAATAAAAGAATTCAGCGAAATTCTATCACATTTGTTCAACTTACGTCGCTCCTATTTCAGATAGCGTATTGGACTAAGCGGCATCTCAAAGCGCATGAAATGGCGAGTAAAATGCACTATTAAAATTCTATGATAGGTCAATCAGAGACCCGATTAGATCATTTTATATTATGGTTAATTTAAGAATTCAGCAAAATTCTATCACATTTGTTCAATTTACGTCGCTCCTATTTCAGATAGCGTACTGGGCTAGGCGGCATCTTAAAGCGGGTGGAATGGCGTGTAAAATGCACTATTAAAATTCTATGATAGGGCAATCAGAGACCCGATTAGATCATTTTATATTTTGGTTAATTTAAGAATTAAGCAAAATTCTATGACATTTGCTCAATTTACGTCGCTCCTATTTCAGATAGCGTCCTGGGCTAGGCGGCATCTTAAAGCGCGTGGAATGGCGAGTAAAATGCACTGCTAAACTTTTATGATAGGGCAATCAGAGACCCGATTAGATCATTTTATATTTTGTTTAATATAAGATTTCAGGGAAATTCTATCACATTTGTTCAATTTACGTCGCTCCTATTTCAGATAGCGTATTGGGCTAAGCTGCATATCAAAGCGCATGAAATGACGAGTAAAATGCACTATTAAACTTCTAGGGTAGGGCAAACAGAGACCCGATTAGATCATTTTATATTGTGGTTAATTTAAGTATTCAGCAAAATTCTATCACATTTGTTCAATTTACGTCGCTCCTATTTCATATAGCGTACTGGGCTAGGCGCCATCTTAAAGCGCGCGGAACGTCTAGTAAAATGCACTATTAAACTTCTATGATAGGACAAGGCAATCAGTGACCCGGTTAGATCATTTTATATTATAGTTAATTTAAGAATTCAGCGAAATTCTGTCACATTTGTTCAATTTACGTCGCTCCTGTTTCAGATAGCGTATTGAGCTAAGCGGCATCTCAAAGCGCATGAAATGGCGACTAAAATGCAATGCTAAACTTCTAGGACAAGGCAAACAGAGACCCGATTAGATCATTGTATATTACGGTTAATATAAGAATTCAGCGTAATTCTATCACATTTGTTCAATTTACATCGCTCCTATTTCAGATAGCGTATTGGGCTAAGCGGCATACCAAAGCGCATGAAATGACGAGTAAAATGCACTATTAAACTTCTAGGGTAGGGCAAACAGAGACCCGATTAGATCATTTTATATTATGGTTAAATTAAGAATTCAGGGAAATTCTATCACATTTGTTCAATTTACGTCGCTCCTGTTTCAGATAGCGTATTGAGATAAGCGGCATCTCAAAGCGCATGAAATGACGACTAAAATGCACTATTAAACTTCTAGGCTAGGGCGAACAGAGACCCGATTAGATCATTTTATATTATGGTTAATAAAAGAATTCAGCGAAATTCTATCACATTTGTTCAACTTACGTCGGTCCCATTTCAGATAGCGTATTGGGCTAAGCGGCATCTCAAAGCGCATGAAATGGCGAGTAAAATGCACTATTAAAATTCTATGATAGGTCAATCAGACACACGATTAGATCATTTTATATTATGGTTAATTTAAGAATTCAGCAAAATTCTATCACATTTGTTCAATTTACGTCGCTCCTATTTCAGATAGCGTACTGGCCTAGGCGGCATCTTAAAGCGCGTGGAATGTCGAATAAAATGCACGATTAAAGTTCTAGGCTAGGGCGAACAGAGACCCGATTAGATCATTTTACATTATGGTTAATAAAAGAATACAGCGAAATTCTATCACATTTGTTCAATTTACGTCGCTCCTATTTCAGAT
The DNA here is from genome assembly GCA_916610135.2 of Macropis europaea. NCBI lineage: Eukaryota > Metazoa > Arthropoda > Insecta > Hymenoptera > Melittidae > Macropis > Macropis europaea. The sequence continues at coordinate 246,170 of CAKAJE020001827.1, read as the reverse complement.
AGCGTACTGGCCTAGGCGGCATCTTAAAGCGCGTGGAATGGCGAATAAAATGCACGATTAAAGTTCTAGGCTAGGGCGAACAGAGACCCGATTAGATCATTTTACATTATGGTTAATAAAAGAATTCAGCGAAATTGCATCACATTTGTTCAATTTTCATCGCTCCTATTTCAGATAGCGTATTGGGCTAAGCGGCATATCAAAGCGCATGAAATGGCGAGTAAAATGCACTATTAAACTTCTAGGGTAGGGCAAACAGAGACCCGATTAGATCATTTTATATTATGGTTAATTTAAGAATTCAGCAAAATTCTATCACATTTGTTCAATTTACGTCGCTCCTATTTCAGATAGCGTATTGGGCTAAGCGGCATCTGAAAGCGCATGAAATGGCGAGTAAAATGCACTATTAAACTTCTAGGCTAGGGCAAACAAAGACCCGATTAAATCATTTTATATTATGGTTAATTTAAGAATTCAGCGAAATTCTATCACATTTATTCAATTTACGTCGCTCGTATTACAGATAGCGTATTGGGCTAAGCGGCATCTCAAAGCGAATGAAATGGCGAGTAATATGCGCCATTAAACTTCTAGGATAAGGCAAACAGAGACCAGATTAGATCATTTTATATTACGGTTAATATAAGAATTCAGCGTAATTCTATCACATTTGTTCAACTTACGTCGCTCCTATTTCAGATAGCGTATTGGGCTAAGCGGCATCTCAAAGTGCATGAAATGGCGAGTGAAATGCACTATTAGACTTCTATGGTAGGGCGAACGGAGACCCGATTAGATCATTTTACATTAAGGTTAACATAAGAATTCACGGAAATTCTATCACGTTTGTTCAATTTACGTCGCTCCTATTTCAGATAGCGTATTGGGATAAGCGGCATCTCAAAGCGCATGAAATGGCGAGCACAATGCACTATTAAACTTCTAGGGTAAGGCAAACGGAGACCCGATTAGATCATTTTATATTACGGTTAATATAAGAATGCAGCGTAATTCTATCACATTTGTTCAAGTTACGTCGCTCCTATTTCAGATAGCGTACTGGGCTAGGCGGCATCTTAAAGCGCGTGGAATGGCGAGTAAAATGCACTAGTAATCTTCTATGATAGGGCAATCAGAGACTCGATTACATCATTTTATATTTTGTTTAATATAAGATTTCAGGGAAATTCTATCACATTTGTTCAATTTACGTCGCTCCTATTTCACATAGCGTATTGGGCTAAGCGGCATCTCAAAGCGCATGAAATGGCGAATAAAATGCACTATTAAACTTCTAGGCTAGGGCGAACAGAGACCCGATTAGATCATTTTACATTAAGGTTAATATAAGAATTCACGGAAATTCTATCACATTTGTTCAATTTACGTCGCTCCTATTTCAGATAGCGTATTGGGCTATGCGGCATCTCAAAGCGCATGAAATGGCGAGTACAATGCACTATTAAACTTCTAGGGTAAGGCAAACAAAGACCCGATTAAATCATTTTATATTATGGTTAATTTAAGAATTCAGCGTAATTCTATCACATTCGATCAATTTACGTCGCTCCTATTTCAGATAGCGTATTGGGCAATGCGGCATCTCGAAGCGCATGAAATGACGAGTGAAATGCACTATTAAACTTCTAGGGTAGGGCAAACAGAGACCCGATTAGATCATTTTATATTATGGTTAATTTAAGAATTCAGCGAAATTCTATCACATTTGTTCAATTTACGTCGCTCCTATTTCAGATAGCGTATTCGGCTAAGCGGCATCCCAAAGCGCATGAAGTGGCGAATGAAACGCAATATTAAACTTCTAGGCTAGGGCGAACAGAGACCCGATCAGATCATTTTACATTATGGTTAATAAAAGAATTCAGCGAAATTCTATCACATTTGTTCAACTTACGTCGCTCCTATTTCAGATAGCGTATTGGGCTAAGCGGCATCTCAAAGCGCATGAAATGGCGAGTGAAATACACCACTAGACTTCTATGGTAGGGCGAACAGAGACCCGATTAGATCATTTTACATTAAGGTTAATGTAAGGATTCCCGGAAATTCTATCACATTTGTTCAATTTACGTCGCTCCCATTTCAGATAGCGTATTGGGCTAAGCGGCCTCTCAAAGCGCCTGAAATGGCGAGTAAAATGCGCTATTAAACTTCTAGGATAAGGCAAACGGAGACCCGATTAGATCATTTTATATTACGGTTAATATAAGAATGCAGCGTAATTCTATCACATTTGTTCAAGTTACGTCGCTCCTATTTCAGATAGCGTACTGGGCTAGGCGGCATCTTAAAGCGCGTGGAATGGCGAGTAAAATGCACTAGTAATCTTCTATGATAGGGCAATCAGAGACTCGATTAGATCATTTTATATTTTGTTTAATATAAGATTTCAGGGAAATTCTATCACATTTGTTCAATTTACGTCGCTCCTATTTCACATAGCGTATTGGGCTAAGCGGCATCTCAAAGCGCATGAAATGGCGAATAAAATGCACTATTAAACTTCTAGGCTAGGGCGAACAGAGACCCGATTAGATCATTTTACATTAAGGGGTAATATAAGAATTCACGGAAATTCTATCACATTTGTTCAATTTACGTCGCTCTTATTTCAGATAGCGTATTGGGCTATGCGGCATCTCAAAGCGCATGAAATGGCGAGTAAAATGCACTATTAAACTTCTAGGGTAAGGCAAACAAAGACCCGATTAAATCATTTTATATTATGGTTAATTTAAGAATTCAGCGTAATTCTATCACATTCGATCAATTTACGTCGCTCCTATTTCAGATAGCGTATTGGGCAATGCGGCATCTCGAAGCGCATGAAATGGCGAGTATAATGCACTGTTAAACTTCTAGGATAAGGCAAACAGAGACCCGATTAGATCATTTTATGTTACGGTTAATATAAGAATTCGGCGTAATTCTATCACATTTGTTCAACTTACGTCGCTCCTATTTCAGATAGCGTATTGGGCTAAGCGGCATCTCAAAGTGCATGAAATGGCGAGTGAAATACACTATTAGACTTCTATGGTAGGGCGAACGGAGACCCGATTAGATCATTTTACATTAAGGTTAACATAAGATCTCACGGATATTCTATCACATTTGTTCAATTTACGTCACTCCTATTTCAGATAGCGTATTGGGCTATGCGGCATCTCAAAGCGCATGAAATGGCGAGTAAAATGCACTACTAAACTTCTAGGGCAGGGAAAACAAAGGCCCGATTAACTCATTTTATATTATGGTTAATTTAAGAATTCAGCGTAATTCTACCACATTCGTTCAATTTACGTCGCTCCTATTTCAGATAGCGTATTGGGCAATGCGGCATCTCAAAGCGCATGAAATGGCGAGTATAATGCACTGTTAAACTTGTAGGATAAGGCAAACAGAGACCCGATTAGATAATTTTATATTACGGTTAATATAAGAATGCGGCGTAATTCTATTACATTTGTTCAACTTACGTCGCTCCTATATCAGATAGCGTACTGGGCTAGGCAGCATCTTAAAGCGCGTGGAATGGCGAGTAAAATGCACTACTAAACTTCTATGATAGGGCAATCAGAGACCCGATTAGATCATTTTATATTTTGGTTAATATAAGAATTCAGCGAAATTCTATCACATTTGTTCAATTTACGTCGCTCCTATTACAGATAGCTTATTGTGCATAGCGGCATCTCAAAGCGCATAAAATGTCGAGTGAAATGCACTATAAACTTCTAGGGTAGGGCAAACAGAGACCCGATTAGATCATTTTATATTATGGTTAATTTAAGAATTCAGCGAAATTCTATCACATTTGTTCAATTTAGGTCGCTCCTATTTCAGATAGCGTACTGGGCTAGGCGGCATCTTAAAGCGCGTGGAATGGCGAGTGAAATGCACTATTAAACTTCTATGGTAGGGCGAACAGAGACCCGATTAGATCATTTTACATTAATGTTAATATAAGAATTCAGGGAAATTCTATCACATTTGTTCAATTTACGTCGCTCCTGTTTCAGAAAGCGTATTGAGCTAAGCGGCATCTCAAAGCGCATGAAGTGACGACTAAAATGCACTATTAAACTTCTAGGCTAGGGCGAACAGTGACCCGATTACATCATTTTACATTATGGTTAATAAAAGAATTCAGCGAAATTGCATCACATTTGTTCAATTTACATCGCTCCTATTTCAGATAGCGTATTGGGCTAAGCGGCATATCAAAGCGCATGAGATGACGAGAGAAATGCACTATTAAACTTCTTGGGTAGGGCGGACAAAGACCCGATTACATCATTTTATATTATGGTTAATTTAAGAATTCAGCAAAATTCTATCACATTTGTTCAATTTACGTCGTTCCTATTTCAGATAGCGTCCGGGGCTAAGCGGCATCTAAAAGCGCATGAAATGACGAGTATAATGCACTATTATACTTCTAGGATAAGGCAAACAGAGACCCGATTAGATCATTTTATATTATGGTTAATTTAAGAATTCAGAGAAATTCTATCACATTTGTTCAATTTACGTCGCTCCTATTTCAGATAGCGTATTGGCCTAAGCGGCCTCTCAAAGCGCATGAAATGGCGAGTAAAATGCACTATTAAACTTCTATGGTAGGGCAAACAGAGACACGATTAGATCATTTTATATTATGGTTAACTTAAGAATTCAGAAAAATTCTATCACATTTGTTCAACTTACGTCGTTCCTATTTCAGATAGCGTACTGGCCTAGGCGGCATCTTAAAGCGCGTGGAATGTCGAATAAAATGCACGATTAAAGTTCTAGGCTAGGGCGAACAGAGACACGATTAGATCATTTTACATTATGGTTAATAAAAGAATACAGCGAAATTCTATCACATTTGTTCAATTTACGTCGCTCCTATTTCAGATAGCGTACTGGCCTAGGCGGCATCTTAAAGCGCGTGGAATGGCGAATAAAATGCACGATTAAAGTTCTAGGCTAGGGCGAACAGAGACCCGATTAGATCATTTTACATTATGGTTAACAAAAGAATTCAGCGAAATTGCATCACATTTGTTCAATTTACATCGCTCCTATTTCAGATAGCGTATTGGGCTAAGCGGCATATCAAAGCTCATGAAATGGCGAGTAAAATGCACGATTAAACTTCTAGGGTAGGGCAAACAGAGACCCGATTAGATCATTTTATATTATGGTTAATTTAAGAATTCAGCAAAATTCTATCACATTTGTTCAATTTACGTCGCTCCTATTTCAGATAGCGTATTGGGCTAAGCGGCATCTGAAAGCGCATGAAATGGCGAGTAAAATGCACTATTAAACTTCTAGGCTAGGGCAAACAAAGACCCGATTAAATCATTTTATATTATGGTTAATTTAAGAATTCAGCGAAATTCTATCACATTTATTCAATTTACGCCGCTCGTATTACAGATAGCGTATTGGGCTAAGCGGCATCTCAAAGCGCATGAAATGGCGAGTATAATGCACTATTAAACTTCTAGGATAAGGCAAACAGAGACCCGATTAGATCATTTTATATTATGGTTAATATAAGAATTCAGCGTAATTCTATCACATTTGTTCAACTTACGTCGCTCCTATTTCAGATAGCGTACTGGGCTAGGCGGCATCTTAAAGCGTGTGGAATGGCGAGCAAAATGCACTATTAAAGTTCTTTGATAGGGCAATCTGAGACCCGATTATATCATTTTATATTTTGGTTAATATAAGAATTCAGCGAAATTCTATCACATTTGTTCAATTTACGTCGCTCCTATTTCAGGTAGCATATTGGGCGAAGCGGCTTCTCAAAGCGCCTGAAATGACGAGTATAATGCACTACCATACTTCTAGGATAAGGCAAACAGAGACCCGATTAGATCATTTTGTATTATGGTTAATTTAAGAATTCAGAGAAATTCTATCACATTTGTTCAATTTACGTCGCTCCTATTTCAGATAGCGTATTGGCCTAAGCGGCATCTCAAAGCGCATGAAATGGCGAGTAAAATGCACTATTAAACTTCTAGGCTAGGGCGAACAGAGACCCGATTAGATCATTTTACATTATGGTTAATAAAAGAATTCAGCGAAATTCTATCACATTTGTTCAACTTACGTCGCTCCTATTTCAGATAGCGTATTGGACTAAGCGGCATCTCAAAGCGCATGAAATGGCGAGTAAAATGCACTATTAAAATTCTATGATAGGTCAATCAGAGACCCGATTAGATCATTTTATATTATGGTTAATTTAAGAATTCAGCAAAATTCTATCACATTTGTTCAATTTACGTCGCTCCTATTTCAGATAGCGTACTGGGCTAGGCGGCATCTTAAAGCGGGTGGAATGGCGTGTAAAATGCACTATTAAAATTCTATGATAGGGCAATCAGAGACCCGATTAGATCATTTTATATTTTGGTTAATTTAAGAATTAAGCAAAATTCTATGACATTTGCTCAATTTACGTCGCTCCTATTTCAGATAGCGTCCTGGGCTAGGCGGCATCTTAAAGCGCGTGGAATGGCGAGTAAAATGCACTGCTAAACTTTTATGATAGGGCAATCAGAGACCCGATTAGATCATTTTATATTTTGTTTAATATAAGATTTCAGGGAAATTCTATCACATTTGTTCAATTTACGTCGCTCCTATTTCAGATAGCGCATTGGGCTATGCGGCATATCAAAGCGCATGAAATGGCGACTAAAATGCAATACTAATCTTCTAGGACAAGGCAAACAGAGACCCGATTAGATCATTTTACATTATGGTTAATAAAAGAATTCAGCGAAATTCTATCACATTTGTTCAATTTACGTCGCTCCTATTTCAGATAGCGTACTGTCCTAGGCGGCATCTTAAAGCGCGTGGAATGTCGAATAAAATGCACGATTAAAGTTCTAGGCTAGGGCGAACAGAGACCCGATTAGATCATTTTACATTATGGTTAATAAAAGAATTCAGCGAAATTCTATCACATTTGTTCAATTTACGTCGCTCCTATTTCAGATAGCGTACTGGCCTAGGCGGCATCTTAAGGCGCGTGGAATGCCGAATAAAATGCACGATTAAAGTTCTAGGCTAGGGCGAACAGAGACCCGATTAGCTCATTTTACATTATGGTTAATAAAAGAATTCAGCGAAATTGCATCACATTTGTTCAATTTACATCGCTCCTATTTCAGATAGCGTATTGGGCTAAGCGGCATATCAAAGCGCATGAAATGGCGAGTAAAATGCACTATTAAACTTCTAGGGTAGGGCAAACAGAGACCCGATTAGATCATTTTATATTATGGTTAATTTAAGAATTCAGCAAAATTCTATCACATTTGTTCAATTTACGTCGCTCCTATTTCAGATAGCGTATTGGGCTAAGCGGCATCTGAAAGCGCATGAAATGGCGAGTAAAATGCACTATTAAACTTCTAGGCTAGGGCAAACAAAGACCCGATTAAATCATTTTATATTATGGTTAATTTGAGAATTCAGCGAAATTCTATCACATTTATTCAATTTACGTCGCTCGTATTACAGATAGCGTATTGGGCTAAGCGGCATCTCAAAGCGAATGAAATGGCGAGTAATATGCACTATTAAAATTCTATGATAGGGCAATCAGAGACCCGATTAGATCATTTTATATTTTGGTTAATATAAGAATTCAGCGAAATTCTATCACATTTGTTCAATTTACGTCGCTCCTATTTCAGGTAGCGTACTGGGCTAGGCGGCATCTTAAAGCGTGTGGAATGGCGAGTAAAATGCACTATTAAAATTCTATGATAGGGCAGTCAGAGACACGATTAGATCATTTTATATTTTGGTTAATATAAGAATTCAGCGAAATTCTATCACATTTGTTCAATTTACGTCGCTCCTATTTCAGATAGCGTATTGGGCTAAGCGGCATCTCAAAGCGCATGAAATGGCGAGTAAAATGCACTATGAAACTTCTAGGGTATGGCAAAAAGGGACCCGATTAGATCATTTTATATTATGGTTAATTTAAGAATTCAGCAAAATTCTATCACATTTGTTCAATTTACGTCGCTCCTATTTCAGATAGCGTACTGGGCTAGGCGGCATTTTAAAGCGCGTGGAATGGCGAGTAAAATGCACTATTAAAGTTCTATGATAGGGCAATCAGAGACACGATTAGATCATTTTATATTATGGTTAATTTAAGAATTCAGCAAAATTCTATCACATTTGTTCAATTTACGTCGCTCCTATTTCAGATAGCGTACTGGGCTAGGCGGCATCTTAAAGCGGGTGGAATGGCGAGTAAAATGCACTATTAAAATTCTATGATAGGGCAATCAGAGACCCGATTAGATCATTTTATATTTTGGTTAATATAAGAATTCAGCGAAATTCTGTCACATTTGTTCAATTTACGTCGCTCCTATTACAGATAGCTTATTGGGCTTGGCGGCATCTCAAAGCGCATGAAATGACGAGTGAAATGCACTATTATCTTCTAGGATCAGGCAAACAGAGACCCGATTAGATCATTTTATATTACGGTTAATATAAGAATTCAGCGTAATTCTATCACATCTGTTCAACTTACGTCGCTCCTATTTCGGATAGCGTACTGGCCTAGGCGGCATCCTAAAGCGCGTGGAGTGTCGAGTAAAATGCACTATTAATCTTCTATGATAGGGCAATCAGAGACCCGATTAGATCATTTTATATTTTGGTTAATATAAGAATTCAGCGAAATTCTATCACATTTGTTAAATTAACGTCGCTCCTATTTCAGATAGCGTATTGGGCTAAGCGGCATCTCAAAGCGCATGAAATGGCCAACAAAATGCACTATTAAACTTCTAGGCTAGGGCGAACAGAGACCAGATTAGATCATTTTATAATTTGGTTAACATAAGAATTCTGCGAAATTCTCTCACATTTGTACAATTTACGTCGCTCCTATTTCAGATTGCTTATTGGGCTAAGCGGCATCTCAAAGCGCATGAAATGACGACTACAATGCACTATTAAACTTCTAGGCTAGGGCGAACAGAGACCCGATTAGATCATTTTACATTTTGGTTAATAAAAGAATTCAGCGAAATTCTATCACATTTGTTCCATTTACGTCGCTCCTATTTCAGATAGCGTATTGGGCTAAGCGGCATTCCAAAGCGCATGAAATGGTGAGTAAAATGCACTATTAAAGTTCTAGGGTAGGGTAAGCAGAGACCCGATTAGATCATTTTATATTATGGTTAATTTAAGAATGCAGCAAAATTCTATCACATTTTTTCAATTTACGTCGCTCCTATTTCAGATAGCGTACTGGGCTAGGCGGCATCTTAAAGCGGGTGGAATGGCGAGTAAAATGCACTATTAAAATTCTATGATATGTCAATCAGAGACCCGATTAGATCATTTTATATTATGGTTAATTTAAGATGTCAGCAAAATTTTATCGCATTTGATCAATTTACGTCGCTCCTATTTCAGATAGCGTATTGGGCTAAGCGGTATCTCAAAGCGCATGAAATGGCGAACAAAATGCACTATTAAACTTCTAGGCTAGGGCGAACAGAGACCAGATTAGATCATTTTATATTTGGTTAACATAAGAATTCTTCGAAATTCTATCACATTTGTTCAATTTACGTCGCTCCTATTTCAGATAGCTTATTGGGCTTAGCGGCATCTCAAAGCGCATGAAGTGACGAGTGAAATGCACTATTAAACTTGTAGGGTAGGGCAAACAGAGACCCGATTAGATCATTTTATATTATGGTTAATTTAAGAATTCAGCAAAATTCCATCACATTTGTTCAACTTACGTCGCTCCTATTTCAGATAGCGTACTGGGCGGCATCTTAAAGCGCGTGGAATGGCGAGTAAAATGCACTACTAAACTTCTATGATAGGGCAATCAGAGACCCGATTAGATCATTTTATATTTTGTTTAATATAAGATTTCAGGGAATTCTATCACATTTGTTCAATTTACGTCGCTCCTATTTCAGATAGCGTATTGGGCTAAGCGGCATCTCAAAGGGCATGAAGTGACGAGTGCAATGCACTATTAAACTTCTAGGGTAGGGCAAACAGAGACCCGATTAGATCATTTTATATTATGGTTAATTTAAGAATTCAGCAAAATTCCATCACGTTTGTTCAACTTACGTCGCTCCTATTTCAGATAGCGTACTGGGCGGCATCTTAAAGCGCGTGGAATGGCGAGTAAAATGCACTACTAATCTTCTATGATAGGGCAATCAGAGACCCGATTAGATCATTTTATATTTTGTTTAATATAAGATTTCAGGGAAATTCTATCACATTTGTTCAATTTACGTCGCTCCTATTTCAGATAGCGTATTGGGCTAAGCGGCATCTCAAAGCGCATGAAGTGACGAGTGCAATGCACTATCAAACTTCTAGGCTAGGGCGAACAGAGACCCGATTAGATCATTTTATATTATGGTTAATTTAAGAATTCAGCAAAATTCCATCACATTTGTTCAACTTACGTCGCTCCTATTTCAGATAGCATATTGGGCTAAGCGGCATCTCAAAGCGCATGAAATGACGAGTGATATGCACTATTAAACTTCTAGGGTAGGGCGAACAGAGACCCGATTAGATCATTTTACATTAAGGTTAATATAAGATTTCAGGGAAATTCTATCACATTTGTTCAATTTCCGTCGCTCCTATTTCAGATAGCGTATTGGGCTAAGCGGTATCTCAAAGCGCATGAAATGGCGAACAAAATGCACTATTAAACTTCTAGACTAGGGCGAACAGAGACCCGATCAGATCATTATACATTATGGTTAATAAAAGAATTCAGCGAAATTCTATCACATTTGTTCAACTTACGTCGCTCCTATTTCAGATAGCGTATTGGGCTAAGCGGCATATCAAAGCGCATGAAATGGCGAGTGAAATGCACCACTAGACTTCTATGGTAGTGCGAACAGAGACCCGATTATATCATTTTACATTAAGGTTAATATAAGGATTCACGGAGATTCTATCACATTTGTTCAATTTACGTCGCTCCTATTTCAGATAGCGTATTGGGCTATGCGGCATCTCAAAGCGCATGAAATGGCGAGTAGAATGCACTATTAAACTTCTAGGGTAGGGCGAACAGAGACTCGATTAGATCATTTTACATTAATGTTAATATGAGAATTCAGCGAAATTCTATCACATTTGTTCAATTTACGTCGCTCATATTTCAGATAGCGTAGTGGGCTAAGCGGCCTCTCAAAGCGCATGAAATGGCGAGTAAAATAAACTATTAAACTTCTAAGGTAAGGCAAACAAAGACCCGATTAAATCATTTTATATTATGGTTAATTTAAGAATTCAGCGTAATTCTATCACATTCGATCAATTTACGTCGCTCCTATTTCAGATAACGTATTGGGCAATGCGGCATCTCAAAGCGCATGAAATGGCGAGTATAATGCACTGTTAAACTTCTAGGATAAGGCAAACAGAGACCCGATTAGATCATTTTATATTACGGTTAATATAAGAATTCGGCGTAATTCTATCACATTTGTTCAACTTACGTCGCTCCTATTTCAGATAGGGTATTGGGCTAAGCGGCATCTCAAAGTGCATGAAATGGCGAGTGAAATGCACTATTAGACTTCTATGGTAGGGCGAACGGAGACCCGATTAGATCATTTTACATTAAGGTTAACATAAGAATTCACGGAAATTCTATCACGTTTGTTCAATTTACGTCGCTCCTATTTCAGATAGCGTATTGGGATAAGCGGCATCTCAAAGCGCATGAAATGGCGAGCACAATGCACTATTAAACTTCTAGGGTAATGCAAACAGAGACACGATTAGATCATTTAATATTATGGTTAATTTAAGAATTAAGCGAAATTCTATCACATTTGTTCAATTTACGTCGCTCCTATTTCAGATAGCGTACTGGGCTAGGCGGCATTTTAAAGCGCGTGGAATGGCGAGTAAAATGCACTATTAAAATTCTATGATAGGGCAATCAGAGACACGATTAGATCATTTTATATTATGGTTAATTTAAGAATTCAGCAAAATTCTATCACATTTGTTCAGTTTACGTCGCTCCTATTTCAGATAGCGTACTGGGCTAGGCGGCATCTTAAAGCGGGTGGAATGGCGAGTAAAATGCACTATTAAAATTCTATGATAGGGCAATCAGAGACCCGATTAGATCATTTTATATTTTGGTTAATATAAGAATTCAGCGAAATTCTGTCACATTTGTTCAATTTACGTCGCTCCTATTACAGATAGCTTATTGGGCTTGGCGGCATCTCAAAGCGCATGAAATGACGAGTGAAATGCACTATTATCTTCTAGGATCAGGCAAACAGAGACCCGATTAGATCATTTTATATTACGGTTAATATAAGAATTCAGCGTAATTCTATCACATCTGTTCAACTTACGTCGCTCCTATTTCGGATAGCGTACTGGCCTAGGCGGCATCCTAAAGCGCGTGGAGTGTCGAGTAAAATGCACTATTAATCTTCTATGATAGGGCAATCAGAGACCCGATTAGATCATTTCATATTTTGGTTAATATAAGAATTCAGCGAAATTCTATCACATTTGTTAAATTAACGTCGCTCCTATTTCAGATAGCGTATTGGGCTAAGCGGCATCTCAAAGCGCATGAAATGGAAAACAAAATGCACTATTAAACTTCTAGGCTAGGGCGAACAGAGACCAGATTAGATCATTTTATAATTTGGTTAACATAAGAATTCTGCGAAATTCTATCACATTTGTACAATTTACGTCGCTCCTATTTCAGATTGCTTATTGGGCTTAGCGGCATCTCAAAGCGCATGACGTGACGAGTGAAATGCACTATTAAACTTCTAGGGTAGCGCAAACAGCGACCCGATTAGATCATTTTATATTATGGTTAATTTAAGAATTCTGCGAAGTTCTATCACATTTGTTCAATTTACGTCGCTCCTATTTCAGATAGATTATTGGGCTTAGCGGCATCTCAAAGCGCATGAGGTGACGAGTGAAATGCACTATTAAACTTCTAGGGTAGGGCAAACAGAGACCCGATTAGATCATTTTATATTATGGTCAATTTAAGAATTCAGCAAAATTCCATCACATTTGTTCAACTTACGTCGCTCCTATTTCAGATAGCGTACTGGGCGGCATCTGAAAGCGCGTGGAATGGCGAGTAAAATGCACTACTAATCTTCTATGATAGGGCAATCAGAGACCCGATTAGATCATTTTATATTTTGTTTAATATAAGATTTCAGGGAAATTCTATCACATTTGTTCAATTTACGTCGCTCCTATTTCAGATAGCGTATTGGGCTAAGCGGCATCTCAAAGCGCATGAAATGACGACTACAATGCACTATTAAACTTCTAGGCTAGGGCGAACAGAGACCCGATTAGATCATTTTACATTTTGGTTAATAAAAGAATTCAGCGAAATTCTATCACATTTGTTCCATTTACGTCGCTCCTATTTCAGATAGCGTATTGGGCTAAGCGGCATTCCAAAGCGCATGAAATGGTGAGTAAAATGCACTATTAAAGTTCTAGGGTAGGGTAAGCAGAGACCCGATTAGATCATTTTATATTATGGTTAATTTAAGAATGCAGCAAAATTCTATCACATTCGTTCAATTTAGGTAGCTCCTACTTCAGATAGCGTACTGAGCTAGGCGGCATCTTAAAACGCGTGGAATGGCGAGTAAAATCCACTATTAAACTTCTACGCTAGGGCGAACAGAGACCCGATTAGATAATTTTATATTTTGGTTAATATAAGAATTCAGCGAAATTCTATCACATTTGTTCAATTTACGTCGCTCCTATTTCAGGTAGCATATTGGGCGAAGCGGCTTCTCAAAGCGCCTGAAATGACGAGTATAATGCACTTCCATACTTCTAGGATAAGGCAAACAGAGACCCGATTAGATCATTTTGTATTATGGTTAATTTAAGAATTCAGAGAAATTCTATCACATTTGTTCAATTTACGTCGCTCCTATTTCAGATAGCGTATTGGCCTAAGCGGCATCTCAAAGCGCATGAAATGGCGAGTAAAATGCACTATTAAACTTCTAGGCTAGGGCGAACAGAGACCCGATTAGATCATTTTACATTATGGTTAATAAAAGAATTCAGCGAAATTCTATCACATTTGTTCAACTTACGTCGCTCCTATTTCAGATAGCGTATTGGACTAAGCGGCATCTCAAAGCGCATGAAATGGCGAGTAAAATGCACTATTAAAATTCTATGATAGGTCAATCAGAGACCCGATTAGATCATTTTATATTATGGTTAATTTAAGAATTCAGCAAAATTCTATCACATTTGTTCAATTTACGTCGCTCCTATTTCAGATAGCGTACTGGGCTAGGCGGCATCTTAAAGCGGGTGGAATGGCGTGTGAAATGCACTATTAAAATTCTATGATAGGGCAATCAGAGACCCGATTAGATCATTTTATATTTTGGTTAATTTAAGAATTAAGCAAAATTCTATGACATTTGCTCAATTTACGTCGCTCCTATTTCAGATAGCGTCCTGGGCTAGGCGGCATCTTAAAGCGCGTGGAATGGCGAGTAAAATGCACTGCTAAACTTTTATGATAGGGCAATCAGAGACCCGATTAGATCATTTTATATTTTGTTTAATATAAGATTTCAGGGAAATTCTATCACATTTGTTCAATTTACGTCGCTCCTATTTCAGATAGCGCATTGGGCTATGCGGCATCTCAAAGCGCATGAAATGGCGACTAAAATGCAATACTAAACTTCTAGGACAAGGCAAACAGAGACCCGATTAGATCATTCTATATTACGGTTAATATAAGAATTCAGCGTAATTCTATCACATTTGTTCAATTTACATCGCTCCTATTTCAGATAGCGTATTGGGCTAAGCTGCATATCAAAGCGCATGAAATGACGAGTAAAATGCACTATTAAACTTCTAGGGTAGGGCAAACAGAGACCCGATTAGATCATTTTATATTGTGGTTAATTTAAGAATTCAGCAAAATTCTATCACATTTGTTCAATTTACGTCGCTCCTATTTCATATAGCGTACTGGGCTAGGCGCCATCTTAAAGCGCGCGGAACGTCTTGTAAAATGCACTATTAAACTTCTATGATAGGGCAATCAGTGACCCGGTTAGATCATTTTATATTATAGTTAATTTAAGAATTCAGCGAAATTCTGTCACATTTGTTCAATTTACGTCGCTCCTGTTTCAGATAGCGTATTGAGCTAAGCGGCATCTCAAAGCGCATGAAATGACGACTAAAATGCACTATTAAACTTCTAGGCTAGGGCGAACAGAGACCCGATTAGATCATTTTACATTATGGTTAATAAAAGAATTCAGCGAAATTCTATCACATTTGTTCAACTTACGTCGGTCCTATTTCAGATAGCGTATTGGGCTAAGCGGCATCTCAAAGCGCATGAAATGGCGAGTAAACTGCACTATTAAAACTCTATGATAGGTCAATCAGAGACACGATTAGATCATTTTATATTATGGTTGATTTAAGAATTCAGCCAAAATTCTATCACATTTGTTCAATTTACGTCGCTCCTATTTCAGATAGCGTACTGGCCTAGGCGGCATCTTAAAGCGCGTGGAATGTCGAATAAAATGCACGATTAAAGTTCTAGGCTAGGGCGAACAGAGACCCGATTAGATCATTTTACATTATGGTTAATAAAAGAATTCAGCGAAATTCTATCACATTTGTTCAATTTACGTCGCTCCTATTTCAGATAGCGTACTGGCCTAGGCGGCATCTTAAAGCGCGTGGAATGGCGAATAAAATGCACGATTAAAGTTCTAGGCTAGGGCGAACAGAGACCCGATTAGCTCATTTTACATTATGGTTAATAAAAGAATTCAGCGAAATTGCATCACATTTGTTCAATTTACATCGCTCCTATTTCAGATAGCGTATTGGGCTAAGCGGCATATCAAAGCGCATGAAATGGCGAGTAAAATGCACTATTAAACTTCTAGGGTAGGGCAAACAGAGACCCGATCAGATCATTTTATATTATGGTTAATTTAAGAATTCAGCAAAATTCTATCACATTTGTTCAATTTACGTCGCTCCTATTTCAGATAGCGTATTGGGCTAAGCGGCATCTGAAAGCGCATGAAATGGCGAGTAAAATGCACTATTAAACTTCTAGGCTAGGGCAAACAAAGACCCGATTAAATCATTTTATATTATGGTTAATTTAAGAATTCAGCGAAATTCTATCACATTTATTCAATTTACGTCGCTCGTATTACAGATAGCGTATTGGGCTAAGCGGCATCTCAAAGCGAATGAAATGGCGAGTAATATGCACTATTAAAATTCTATGATAGGGCAATCAGAGACCCGATTAGATCATTTTATATTTTGGTTAATATAAGAATTCAGCGAAATTCTATCACATTTGTTCAATTTACGTCGCTCCTATTTCAGGTAGCGTATTGGGCGAAGCGGTTTCTCAAAGCGCATGAAATGGAGAATAAAATGCACTATTAAATTTCTAGGCTAGGGCGAACACAGACCCGATTAGATCATTTTACATTATGGTTAATAAAAGAATTCTGCGAAATTCTATCACATTTGTTCAATTTACATCGCTCCTATTTCAGATAGCGTATTGGGCTAAGCGGCATCTCAAAGCGCATGAAATGACGAGTAAAATGCACTATTAAACCTCTAGGGTAGGGCAAACAGAGACCCGATTAGATCATTTTATATTATAGTGAATTTAAGAGTTCAGCGAAATTCTCTCACATTTGTTCAATTTACGTCGCTCCTATTTCAGATAGCGTACTGGGCTAGGCGGCATCTTAAAGCGTGTGGAATGGCGAGTAAAATGCACTATTAAAATTCTATGATAGGGCAGTCAGAGACACGATTAGATCATTTTATATTTTGGTTAATATAAGAATTCAGCGAAATTCTATCACATTTGTTCAATTTACGTCGCTCCTATTTCAGATAGCGTATTGGGCTAAGCGGCATCTCAAAGCGCATGAAATGGCGAGTAAAATGCACTATGAAACTTCTAGAGTATGGCAAAAAGGGACCCGATTAGATCATTTTATATTATGGTTAATTTAAGAATTCAGCAAAATTCTATCACATTTGTTCAATTTACGTCGCTCCTATTTCAGATAGCGTACTGGGCTAGGCGGCATTTTAAAGCGCGTGGAATGGCGAGTAAAATGCACTATTAAAGTTCTATGATAGGGCAATCAGAGACACGATTAGATCATTTTATATTATGGTTAATTTAAGAATTCAGCAAAATTCTATCACATTTGTTCAATTTACGTCGCTCCTATTTCAGATAGCGTACTGGGCTAGGCGGCATCTTAAAGCGGGTGGAATGGCGAGTAAAATGCACTATTAAAATTCTATGATAGGGCAATCAGAGACCCGATTAGATCATTTTATATTTTGGTTAATATAAGAATTCAGCGAAATTCTGTCACATTTGTTCAATTTACGTCGCTCCTATTACAGATAGCTTATTGGGCTTGGCGGCATCTCAAAGCGCATGAAATGACGAGTGAAATGCACTATTATCTTCTAGGATCAGGCAAACAGAGACCCGATTAGATCATTTTATATTACGGTTAATATAAGAATGCAGCGTAATTCTATCACATCTGTTCAACTTACGTCGCTCCTATTTCGGATAGCGTACTGGCCTAGGCGGCATCCTAAAGCGCGTGGAGTGTCGAGTAAAATGCACTATTAATCTTCTATGATAGGGCAATCAGAGACCCGATTAGATCATTTCATATTTTGGTTAATATAAGAATTCAGCGAAATTCTATCACATTTGTTAAATTAACGTCGCTCCTATTTCAGATAGCGTATTGGGCTAAGCGGCATCTCAAAGCGCATGAAATGGCCAACAAAATGCACTATTAAACTTCTAGGCTAGGGCGAACAGAGACCAGATTAGATCATTTTATAATTTGGTTAACATAAGAATTCTGCGAAATTCTCTCACATTTGTACAATTTACGTCGCTCCTATTTCAGATTGCTTATTGGGCTTAGCGGCATCTCAAAGCGCATGACGTGACGAGTGAAATGCACTATTAAACTTCTAGGGTAGCGCAAACAGCGACCCGATTAGATCATTTTGTATTATGGTTAATTTAAGAATTCTGCGAAGTTCTATCACATTTGTTCAATTTACGTCGCTCCTATTTCAGATAGCGTATTGGGCTTAGCGGCATCTCAAAGCGCATGAAGTGACGAGTGCAATGCACTATTAAACTTCTAGGGTAGGGCAAACAGAGACCCGATTAGATCATTTTATATTATGGTTAATTTAAGAATTCAGCAAAATTCCATCACATTTGTTCAACTTACGTCGCTCCTATTTCAGATAGCATATTGGGCTAAGCGGCATCTCAAAGCGCATGAAATGGCCAACAAAATGCACTATTAAACTTCTAGGCTAGGGCGAACAGAGACCAGATTAGATCATTTTATATTTTGGTTAACATAAGAATTCTTCGAAATTCTATCACATTTGTTCAATTTACGTCGCTCCTATTTCAGATAGCTTATTGGGCTTAGCGGCATCTCAAAGCGCATGAAGTGACGAGTGAAATGCACTATTAAACTTCTAGGGTAGGGCAAACAGAGACCCGATTAGATCATTTTATATTATGGTCAATTTAAGAATTCAGCAAAATTCCATCACATTTGTTCAACTTACGTCGCTCCTATTTCAGATAGCGTACTGGGCGGCATCTGAAAGCGCGTGGAATGGCGAGTAAAATGCACTACTAATCTTCTATGATAGGGCAATCAGAGACCCGATTAGATCATTTTATATTTTGTTTTATATAAGATTTCAGGGAAATTCTATCACATTTGTTCAATTTACGTCGCTCCTATTTCAGATAGCGTATTGGGCTAAGCGGCATCTCAAAGCGCATGAAATGACGACTACAATGCACTATTAAACTTCTAGGCTAGGGCGAACAGAGACCCGATTAGATCATTTTACATTTTGGTTAATAAAAGAATTCAGCGAAATTCTATCACATTTGTTCCATTTACGTCGCTCCTATTTCAGATAGCGTATTGGGCTAAGCGGCATTCCAAAGCGCATGAAATGGTGAGTAAAATGCACTATTAAAGTTCTAGGGTAGGGTAAGCAGAGACCCGATTAGATCATTTTATATTATGGTTAATTTAAGAATGCAGCAAAATTCCATCACATTTGTTCAACTTACGTCGCTCCTATTTCAGATAGCGTACTGGGCGGCATCTGAAAGCGCGTGGAATGGCGAGTAAAATCCACTATTAAACTTCTACGCTAGGGCGAACAGAGACCCGATTAGATAATTTTATATTTTGGTTAATATAAGAATTCAGCGAAATTCTATCACATTTGTTCAATTTACGTCGCTCCTATTTCAGGTAGCATATTGGGCGAAGCGGCTTCTCAATGCGCCTGAAATGACGAGTATAATGCACTTCCATACTTCTAGGATAAGGCAAACAGAGACCCGATTAGATCATTTTGTATTATGGTTAATTTAAGAATTCAGAGAAATTCTATCACATTTGTTCAATTTACGTCGCTCCTATTTCAGATAGCGTATTGGCCTAAGCGGCATCTCAAAGCGCATGAAATGGCGAGTAAAATGCACTATTAAACTTCTAGGCTAGGGCGAACAGAGACCCGATTAGATCATTTTACATTATGGTTAATAAAAGAATTCAGCGAAATTCTATCACATTTGTTCAACTTACGTCGCTCCTATTTCAGATAGCGTATTGGACTAAGCGGCATCTCAAAGCGCATGAAATGGCGAGTAAAATGCACTATTAAAATTCTATGATAGGTCAATCAGAGACCCGATTAGATCATTTTATATTATGGTTAATTTAAGAATTCAGCAAAATTCTATCACATTTGTTCAATTTACGTCGCTCCTATTTCAGATAGCGTACTGGGCTAGGCGGCATCTTAAAGCGGGTGGAATGGCGTGTAAAATGCACTATTAAAATTCTATGATAGGGCAATCAGAGACCCGATTAGATCATTTTATATTTTGGTTAATTTAAGAATTAAGCAAAATTCTATGACATTTGCTCAATTTACGTCGCTCCTATTTCAGATAGCGTCCTGGGCTAGGCGGCATCTTAAAGCGCGTGGAATGGCGAGTAAAATGCACTGCTAAACTTTTATGATAGGGCAATCAGAGACCCGATTAGATCATTTTATATTTTGTTTAATATAAGATTTCAGGGAAATTCTATCACATTTGTTCAATTTACGTCGCTCCTATTTCAGATAGCGCATTGGGCTATGCGGCATCTCAAAGCGCATGAAATGGCGACTAAAATGCAATACTAAACTTCTAGGACAAGGCAAACAGAGACCCGATTAGATCATTCTATATTACGGTTAATATAAGAATTCAGCGTAATTCTATCACATTTGTTCAATTTACATCGCTCCTATTTCAGATAGCGTATTGGGCTAAGCTGCATATCAAAGCGCATGAAATGACGAGTAAAATGCACTATTAAACTTCTAGGGTAGGGCAAACAGAGACCCGATTAGATCATTTTATATTGTGGTTAATTTAAGAATTCAGCAAAATTCTATCACATTTGTTCAATTTACGTCGCTCCTATTTCATATAGCGTACTGGGCTAGGCGCCATCTTAAAGCGCGCGGAACGTCTAGTAAAATGCACTATTAAACTTCTATGATAGGGCAATCAGTGACCCGGTTAGATCATTTTATATTATAGTTAATTTAAGAATTCAGCGAAATTCTGTCACATTTGTTCAATTTACGTCGCTCCTGTTTCAGATAGCGTATTGAGCTAAGCGGCATCTCAAAGCGCATGAAATGACGACTAAAATGCACTATTAAACTTCTAGGCTAGGGCGAACAGAGACCCGATTAGATCATTTTACATTATGGTTAATAAAAGAATTCAGCGAAATTCTATCACATTTGTTCAACTTACGTCGGTCCTATTTCAGATAGCGTATTGGGCTAAGCGGCATCTCAAAGCGCATGAAATGGCGAGTAAACTGCACTATTAAAATTCTATGATAGGTCAATCAGAGACACGATTAGATCATTTTATATTATGGTTGATTTAAGAATTCAGCCAAAATTCTATCACATTTGTTCAATTTACGTCGCTCCTATTTCAGATAGCGTACTGGCCTAGGCGGCATCTTAAAGCGCGTGGAATGTCGAATAAAATGCACGATTAAAGTTCTAGGCTAGGGCGAACAGAGACCCGATTAGATCATTTTACATTATGGTTAATAAAAGAATTCAGCGAAATTCTATCACATTTGTTCAATTTACGTCGCTCCTATTTCAGATAGCGTATTGGGCTAAGCGGCATCTGAAAGCGCATGAAATGGCGAGTAAAATGCACTATTAAACTTCTAGGCTAGGGCAAACAAAGACCCGATTAAATCATTTTATATTATGGTTAATTTAAGAATTCAGCGAAATTCTATCACATTTATTCAATTTACGTCGCTCGTATTACAGATAGCGTATTGGGCTAAGCGGCATCTCAAAGCGAATGAAATGGCGAGTAATATGCACTATTAAAATTCTATGATAGGGCAATCAGAGACCCGATTAGATCATTTTATATTTTGGTTAATATAAGAATTCAGCGAAATTCAATCACATTTGTTCAATTTACGTCGCTCCTATTTCAGGTAGCGTATTGGGCGAAGCGGTTTCTCAAAGCGCATGAAATGGAGAATAAAATGCACTATTAAATTTCTAGGCTAGGGCGAACACAGACCCGATTAGATCATTTTACATTATGGTTAATAAAAGAATTCTGCGAAATTCTATCACATTTGTTCAATTTACATCGCTCCTATTTCAGATAGCGTATTGGGCTAAGCGGCATCTCAAAGCGCATGAAATGACGAGTAAAATGCACTATTAAACCTCTAGGGTAGGGCAAACAGAGACCCGATTAGATCATTTTATATTATAGTGAATTTAAGAGTTCAGCGAAATTCTCTCACATTTGTTCAATTTACGTCGCTCCTATTTCAGATAGCGCACTGGGCTAGGCGGCATCTTAAAGCGTGTGGAATGGCGAGTAAAATGCACTATTAAAATTCTATGATAGGGCAGTCAGAGACACGATTAGATCATTTTATATTTTGGTTAATATAAGAATTCAGCGAAATTCTATCACATTTGTTCAATTTACGTCGCTCCTATTTCAGATAGCGTATTGGGCTAAGCGGCATCTCAAAGCGCATGAAATGGCGAGTAAAATGCACTATGAAACTTCTAGAGTATGGCAAAAAGGGACCCGATTAGATCATTTTATATTATGGTTAATTTGAGAATTCAGCAAAATTCTATCACATTTGTTCAATTTACGTCGCTCCTATTTCAGATAGCGTACTGGGCTAGGCGGCATTTTAAAGCGCGTGGAATGGCGAGTAAAATGCACTATTAAAGTTCTATGATAGGGCAATCAGAGACACGATTAGATCATTTTATATTTTGGTTAATATAAGAATTCAGCGAAATTCTGTCACATTTGTTCAATTTACGTCGCTCCTATTTCAGATAGCGTGCTAGGCTAGGCGGCATTTTAAAGCGCGTGGAATGGCGAGTAAAATGCACTATTAAAATTCTATGATAGGGCAATCAGAGACCCGATTAGATCATTTTATATTATGGTTAATTTAAGAATTCAGCAAAATTCTATCACATTTTTTCAATTTACGTCGCTCCTATTTCAGATAGCGTACTGGGCTAGGCGGCATCTTAAAGCGGGTGGAATGGCGAGTAAAATGCACTATTAAAATTCTATGATATGTCAATCAGAGACCCGATTAGATCATTTTATATTATGGTTAATTTAAGATGTCAGCAAAATTTTATCGCATTTGATCAATTTACGTCGCTCCTATTTCAGATAGCGTATTGGGCTAAGCGGTATCTCAAAGCGCATGAAATGGCGAACAAAATGCACTATTAAACTTCTAGGCTAGGGCGAACAGAGACCAGATTAGATCATTTTATATTTTGGTTAACATAAGAATTCTTCGAAATTCTATCACATTTGTTCAATTTACGTCGCTCCTATTTCAGATAGCTTATTGGGCTTAGCGGCATCTCAAAGCGCATGAAGTGACGAGTGAAATGCACTATTAAACTTCTAGGGTAGGGCAAACAGAGACCCGATTAGATCATTTTATATTATGGTTAATTTAAGAATTCAGCAAAATTCCATCACATTTGTTCAACTTACGTCGCTCCTATTTCAGATAGCGTACTGGGCGGCATCTTAAAGCGCGTGGAATGGCGAGTAAAATGCACTACTAATCTTCTATGATAGGGCAATCAGAGACCCGATTAGATCATTTTATATTTTGTTTAATATAAGATTTCAGGGAAATTCTATCACATTTGTTCAATTTACGTCGCTCCTATTTCAGATAGCGTATTGGGCTAAGCGGCATCTCAAAGGGCATGAAGTGACGAGTGCAATGCACTATTAAACTTCTAGGGTAGGGCAAACAGAGACCCGATTAGATCATTTTATATTATGGTTAATTTAAGAATTCAGCAAAATTCCATCACGTTTGTTCAACTTACGTCGCTCCTATTTCAGATAGCGTACTGGGCGGCATCTTAAAGCGCGTGGAATGGTGAGTAAAATGCACTACTAATCTTCTATGATAGGGCAATCAGAGACCCGATTAGATCATTTTATATTTTGTTTAATATAAGATTTCAGGGAAATTCTATCACATTTGTTCAATTTACGTCGCTCCTATTTCAGATAGCGTATTGGGCTAAGCGGCATCTCAAAGCGCATGAAGTGACGAGTGCAATGCACTATCAAACTTCTAGGCTAGGGCGAACAGAGACCCGATTAGATCATTTTATATTATGGTTAATTTAAGAATTCAGCAAAATTCCATCACATTTGTTCAACTTACGTCGCTCCTATTTCAGATAGCATATTGGGCTAAGCGGCATCTCAAAGCGCATGAAATGACGAGTGATATGCACTATTAAACTTCTAGGGTAGGGCGAACAGAGACCCGATTAGATCATTTTACATTAAGGTTAATAAAAGAATTCAGCGAAATTCTATCACATTTGTTCAACTTACGTCGCTCCTATTTCAGATAGCGTATTGGGCTAAGCGGCATATCAAAGCGCATGAAATGGCGAGTGAAATGCACCACTAGACTTCTATGGTAGTGCGAACAGAGACCCGATTATATCATTTTACATTAAGGTTAATATAAGGATTCACGGAGATTCTATCACATTTGTTCAATTTACGTCGCTCCTATTTCAGATAGCGTATTGGGCTATGCGGCATCTCAAAGCGCATGAAATGGCGAGTAGAATGCACTATTAAACTTCTAGGGTAGGGCGAACAGAGACTCGATTAGATCATTTTACATTAATGTTAATATGAGAATTCAGCGAAATTCTATCACATTTGTTCAATTTACGTCGCTCATATTTCAGATAGCGTAGTGGGCTAAGCGGCCTCTCAAAGCGCATGAAATGGCGAGTAAAATAAACTATTAAACTTCTAAGGTAAGGCAAACAAAGACCCGATTAAATCATTTTATATTATGGTTAATTTAAGAATTCAGCGAAATTCTATCACATTTGTTCAACTTACGTCGCTCCTATTTCAGATAGCGTATTGGGATAAGCGGCATCTCAAAGCGCATGAAATGGCGAGCACAATGCACTATTAAACTTCTAGGGTAATGCAAACAGAGACACGATTAGATCATTTAATATTATGGTTAATTTAAGAATTAAGCGAAATTCTATCACATTTGTTCAATTTACGTCGCTCCTATTTCAGATAGCGTATTGGGCTAAGCGGCATCTGAAGGCGCATGAAATGGCGAGTAAAATGCACTATTAAACTTCTAGGCTAGGGCGAACAGAGACCCGATTAGATCACTTTACATTAAGGTTAATATAAGAATTCACGGAAATTCTATCACATTTGTTCAATTTACATCGCTCCTATTTCAGATAGCGTATTGGGCTAGGCGGCATCTTAAAGCGCGTGGAAGGGCGAGTAAAATGCACTATTAAACTTCTATGATAGGGCAATCGGAGACCCGATTAGATGATTTTATATTTTGGTTAATTTAAGAATTCAGCGAAATTCTATCACATTTGTTCAATTTAGGTCGCTCCTATTTCAGATAGCGTATTGGGCTAAGCGGCATCTGAAAGCGCATGAAATGGCGAGTAAAATGCACTATTAAACTTCTATGGTAGGGCAAACAGAGACCCGATTAGATCATTTTATATTATGGTTAATTTAAGAATTCAGCAAAATTCTATCACATTTGTTCAATTTACGTCGTTACCATTTCAGATAGCGTACTGGACTCGGCGGCATCATAAAGCGCGCGGAATGGCGAGTGAAATGCACTATTAAACTTCTATGGTAGGGCGAACAGAGACCCGATTAGATCATTTTATATTATGGTTAATTTAAGAATTCAGCGAAGTTCTATCACATTTGTTCAGTTTACGTCGCTCCTATTTCAGATAGCGTATTGGGCTAAGCAGCATTTCAAAGCGCATGAAATGGCGAGTGAAATGCACTATTAAACTTCTAGGATAAGGCAAACAGAGACCCGATTAGATCATTTTATATTACGCTTAATAGAAGAATTCAGCGTAATTCTATCACATTTGTTCATCTTACGTCGCTCCTATTTCAGATAGCGTACTGGGCTATGCGGCATCTTAAAGCGCGTGGAAGGGCGAGTTAAATGCACTACCAAACTTCTATGATAGAGCAATCAGAGACCCGATTAGATCATTTTATATTTTGTTTAATATAAGATTTCAGGGAAATTCTATCACATTTGTTCAATTTCCGTCGCTCCTATTTCAGATAGCGTATTGGGCTAAGCGGTATCTCAAAGCGCATGAAATGGCGAACAAAATGCACTATTAAACTTCTAGGCTAGGGCGAACAGAGACCAGATTAGATCATTTTATATTTTGGTTAACATAAGAACTCTGCGAAATTCTATCACATTTGTTCAATTTACGTCGCTCCTAATTCAGAAAGCTTATTGGGCTTAGCGGCATCTCAAAGCGCATGAAGTGACGAGTGAAATGCACTATTAAACTTCTAGGGTAGGGCGAACAGAGACTCGATTAGATCATTTTACATTAATGTTAATATGAGAATTCAGCGAAATTCTATCACATTTGTTCAATTTACGTCGCTCATATTTCAGATAGCGTAGTGGGCTAAGCGGCCTCTCAAAGCGCATGAAATGGCGAGTAAAATAAACTATTAAACTTCTAAGGTAAGGCAAACAAAGACCCGATTAAATCATTTTATATTATGGTTAATTTAAGAATTCAGCGTAATTCTATCACATTCGATCAATTTACGTCGCTCCTATTTCAGATAACGTATTGGGCAATGCGGCATCTCAAAGCGCATGAAATGGCGAGTATAATGCACTGTTAAACTTCTAGGATAAGGCAAACAGAGACCCGATTAGATCATTTTATATTACGGTTAATATAAGAATTCGGCGTAATTCTATCACATTTGTTCAACTTACGTCGCTCCTATTTCAGATAGGGTATTGGGCTAAGCGGCATCTCAAAGTGCATGAAATGGTGAGTGAAATGCACTATTAGACTTCTATGGTAGGGCGAACGGAGACCCGATTAGATCATTTTACATTAAGGTTAACATAAGAATTCACGGAAATTCTATCACGTTTGTTCAATTTACGTCGCTCCTATTTCAGATAGCGTATTGGGATAAGCGGCATCTCAAAGCGCATGAAATGGCGAGCACAATGCACTATTAAACTTCTAGGGTAATGCAAACAGAGACACGATTAGATCATTTAATATTATGGTTAATTTAAGAATTAAGCGAAATTCTATCACATTTGTTCAATTTACGTCGCTCCTATTTCAGATAGCGTATTGGGCTAAGCGGCATCTGAAGGCGCATGAAATGGCGAGTAAAATGCACTATTAAACTTCTAGGCTAGGGCGAACAGAGACCCGATTAGATCATTTTACATTAAGGTTAATATAAGAATTCACGGAAATTCTATCACATTTGTTCAATTTACGTCGCTCCTATTTCAGATAGCGTATTGGGCTAGGCGGCATCTTAAAGCGCGTGGAAGGGCGAGTAAAATGCACTATTAAACTTCTATGATAGGGCAATCGGAGACCCGATTAGATGATTTTATATTTTGGTTAATTTAAGAATTCAGCGAAATTCTATCACATTTGTTCAATTTAGGTCGCTCCTATTTCAGATAGCGTATTGGGCTAAGCGGCATCTGAAAGCGCATGAAATGGCGAGCAAAATGCACTATTAAACTTCTAGGGTAGAGCAAACAGAGACCCGATTAGATCATTTTATATTATGGTTAATTTAAGAATTCAGCAAAATTCTATCACATTTGTTCAATTTACGTCGTTCCTATTTCAGATAGCGTACTGGACTCGGCGGCATCATAAAGCGCGCGGAATGGCGAGTGAAATGCACTATTAAACTTCTATGGTAGGGCGAACAGAGACCCGATTAGATCATTTTATATTATGGTTAATTTAAGAATTCAGCAAAATTCCATCACATTTGTTCAACTTACGTCGCTCCTATTTCAGATAGCATATTGGGCTAAGCGGCATCTCAAAGCGCATGAAATGACGAGTGAAATGCACTATTAAACTTCTAGGGTAGGGCGAACAGTGACCCGATTAGATCATTTTATATTATGGTTAATTTAAGAATTCAGCGAAGTTCTATCACATTTGTTCAGTTTACGTCGCTCCTATTTCAGATAGCGTATTGGGCTAAGCAGCATTTCAAAGCGCATGAAATGGCGAGTGAAATGCACTATTAAACTTCTAGGATAAGGCAAACAGAGACCCGATTAGATCATTTTATATTACGCTTAATAGAAGAATTCAGCGTAATTCTATCACATTTGTTCATCTTACGTCGCTCCTATTTCAGATAGCGTACTGGGCTATGCGGCATCTTAAAGCGCGTGGAAGGGCGAGTTAAATGCACTACCAAACTTCTATGATAGAGCAATCAGAGACCCGATTAGATCATTTTATATTTTGTTTAATATAAGATTTCAGGGAAATTCTATCACATTTGTTAAATTTCCGTCGCTCCTATTTCAGATAGCGTATTGGGCTAAGCGGTATCTCAAAGCGCATGAAATGGCGAACAAAATGCACTATTAAACTTCTAGGCTAGGGCGAACAGAGACCAGATTAGATCATTTTATATTTTGGTTAACATAAGAATTCTGCGAAATTCTATCACATTTGTTCAATTTACGTCGCTCCTAATTCAGATAGCTTATTGGGCTTAGCGGCATCTCAAAGCGCATGAAGTGACGAGTGAAATGCACTATTAAACTTCTAGGTTAGGGCAAACAGAGACCCGATTAGATCATTTTATATTATGGTTAATTTAAGAATTCAGCGAAGTTCTGTCATATTTGTTCAATTTACGTCGCTCCTATTTCAGATAGCGTATTCGGCTAATCGGCATCTCAAAGCGCATGAAGTGGCGAATAAAATGCACTATTAAACTTCTAGACTAGGGCGAACAGAGACCCGATCAGATCATTATACATTATGGTTAATAAAAGAATTCAGCGAAATTCTATCACATTTGTTCAACTTACGTCGCTCCTATTTCAGATAGCGTATTGGGCTAAGCGGCATATCAAAGCGCATGAAATGGCGAGTGAAATGCACCACTAGACTTCTATGGTAGTGCGAACAGAGACCCGATTAGATCATTTTACATTAAGGTTGATATAAGGATTCACGGAAATTCTATCACATTTGTTCAATTTACGTCGCTCCTATGTGAGATAGCGTATTGGGCTATGCGGCATCTCAAAGCGCATGAAATGGCGAGTAGAATGCACTATTAAACTTCTAGGGTAGGGCGAACAGAGACTCGATTAGATCATTTTACATTAATGTTAATATGAGAATTCAGCGAAATTCTATCACATTTGTTCAATTTACGTCGCTCATATTTCAGATAGCGTAGTGGGCTAAGCGGCCTCTCAAAGCGCATGAAATGGCGAGTAAAATAAACTATTAAACTTCTAAGGTAAGGCAAACAAAGACCCGATTAAATCATTTTATATTATGGTTAATTTAAGAATTCAGCGTAATTCTATCACATTCGATCAATTTACGTCGCTCCTATTTCAGATAACGTATTGGGCAATGCGGCATCTCAAAGCGCATGAAAGGGCGAGTATAATGCACTGTTAAACTTCTAGGATAAGGCAAACAGAGACCCGATTAGATCATTTTATATTACGGTTAATATAAGAATTCGGCGTAATTCTATCACATTTGTTCAACTTACGTCGCTCCTATGTCAGATAGGGTATTGGGCTAAGCGGCATCTCAAAGTGCATGAAATGGCGAGTGAAATGCACTATTAGACTTCTATGGTAGGGCGAACGGAGACCCGATTAGATCATTTTACATTAAGGTTAACATAAGAATTCACGGAAATTCTATCACGTTTGTTCAATTTACGTCGCTCCTATTTCAGATAGCGTATTGGGCTAAGCGGCATCTGAAGGCGCATGAAATGGCGAGTAAAATGCACTATTAAACTTCTAGGCTAGGGCGAACAGAGACCCGATTAGATCATTTTACATTAAGGTTAATATAAGAATTCACGGAAATTCTATCACATTTGTTCAATTTACGTCGCTCCTATTTCAGATAGCGTATTGGGCTAGGCGGCATCTTAAAGCGCGTGGAAGGGCGAGTAAAATGCACTATTAAACTTCTATGATAGGGCAATCGGAGACCCGATTAGATGATTTTATATTTTGGTTAATTTAAGAATTCAGCGAAATTCTATCACATTTGTTCAATTTAGGTCGCTCCTATTTCAGATAGCGTATTGGTCTAAGCGGCATCTGAAAGCGCATGAAATGGCGAGTAAAATGCACTATTAAACTTCTAGGTTAGAGCAAACAGAGACCCGATTAGATCATTTTATATTATGGTTAATTTAAGAATTCAGCAAAATTCTATCACATTTGTTCAATTTACGTCGTTCCTATTTCAGATAGCGTACTGGGCTCGGCGGCATCATAAAGCGCGCGGAATGGCGAGTGAAATGCACTATTAAACTTCTATGGTAGGGCGAACAGAGACCCGATTAGATCATTTTATATTATGGTTAATTTAAGAATTCAGCAAAATTCCATCACATTTGTTCAACTTACGTCGCTCCTATTTCAGATAGCATATTGGGCTAAGCGGCATCTCAAAGCGCATGAAATGACGAGTGAAATGCACTATTAAACTTCTAGGGTAGGGCGAACAGTGACCCGATTAGATCATTTTATATTATGGTTAATTTAAGAATTCAGCGAAGTTCTATCACATTTGTTCAGTTTACGTCGCTCCTATTTCAGATAGCGTATTGGGCTAAGCAGCATTTCAAAGCGCATGAAATGGCGAGTGAAATGCACTATTAAACTTCTAGGATAAGGCAAACAGAGACCCGATTAGATCATTTTATATTACGGTTAATAGAAGAATTCAGCGTAATTCTATCACATTTGTTCATCTTACGTCGCTCCTATTTCAGATAGCGTACTGGGCTATGCGGCATCTTAAAGCGCGTGGAAGGGCGAGTTAAATGCACTACCAAACTTCTATGATAGAGCAATCAGAGACCCGATTAGATCATTTTATATTTTGTTTAATATAAGATTTCAGGGAAATTCTATCACATTTGTTCAATTTCCGTCGCTCCTATTTCAGATAGCGTATTGGGCTAAGCGGTATCTCAAAGCGCATGAAATGGCGAACAAAATGCACTATTAAACTTCTAGGCTAGGGCGAACAGAGACCAGATTAGATCATTTTATATTTTGGTTAACATAAGAACTCTGCGAAATTCTATCACATTTGTTCAATTTACGTCGCTCCTAATTCAGATAGCTTATTGGGCTTAGCGGCATCTCAAAGCGCATGAAGTGACGAGTGAAATGCACTATTAAACTTCTAGGTTAGGGCAAACAGAGACCCGATTAGATCATTTTATATTATGGTTAATTTAAGAATTCAGCGAAGTTCTGTCATATTTGTTCAATTTACGTCGCTCCTATTTCAGATAGCGTATTCGGCTAATCGGCATCTCAAAGCGCATGAAGTGGCGAATAAAATGCACTTTTAAACTTCTAGACTAGGGCGAACAGAGACCCGATCAGATCATTATACATTATGGTTAATAAAAGAATTCAGCGAAATTCTATCACATTTGTTCAACTTACGTCGCTCCTATTTCAGATAGCGTATTGGGCTAAGCGGCATATCAATGCGCATGAAATGGCGAGTGAAATGCACCACTAGACTTCTATGGTAGTGCGAACAGAGACCCGATTAGATCATTTTACATTAAGGTTAATATAAGGATTCACGGAAATTCTATCACATTTGTTCAATTTACGTCGCTCCTATTTCAGATAGCGTATTGGGCTATGCGGCATCTCAAAGCGCATGAAATGGCGAGTAGAATGCACTATTAAACTTCTAGGGTAGGGCGAACAGAGACTCGATTAGATCATTTTACATTAATGTTAATATGAGAATTCAGCGAAATTCTATCACATTTGTTCAATTTACGTCGCTCATATTTCAGATAGCGTAGTGGGCTAAGCGGCCTCTCAAAGCGCATGAAATGGCGAGTAAAATAAACTATTAAACTTCTAAGGTAAGGCAAACAAAGACCCGATTAAATCATTTTATATTATGGTTAATTTAAGAATTCAGCGTAATTCTATCACATTCGATCAATTTACGTCGCTCCTATTTCAGATAGCGTATTGGGCTAAGCGGCATCTCAAAGCGCATGAAATGGCGAGTGAAATACACAACTAGACTTCTATGGTAGGGCGAACAGAGACCCGATTAGATCATTTTACATTAAGGTTAATGTAAGGATTCCCGGAAATTCTATCACATTTGTTCAATTTACGTCGCTCCCATATCAGATAGCGTATTGGGCTAAGCGGCCTCTCAAAGCGCATGAAATGGCGAGCAAAATGCGCTATTAAACTTCTAGGATAAGGCAAACGGAGACCCGATTAGATCATTTTATATTACGGTTAATATAAGAATGCAGCGTAATTCTATCACATTTGTTCAAGTTACGTCGCTCCTATTTCAGATAGCGTACTGGGCTAGGCGGCATCTTAAAGCGCGTGGAATGGCGAGTAAAATGCACTAGGAATCTTCTATGATAGGGCAATCAGAGACTCGATTAGATCATTTTATATTTTGTTTAATATAAGATTTCAGGGAAATTCTATCACATTTGTTCAATTTACGTCGCTCCTATTTCACATAGCGTATTGGGCTAAGCGGCATTTCAAAGCGCATGAAATGGCGAATAAAATGCACTATTAAACTTCTAGGCTAGGGCGAACAGAGACCCGATTAGATCATTTTACATTAAGGTTAATATAAGAATTCACGGAAATTCTATCACATTTGTTCAATTTACGTCGCTCCTATTTCAGATAGCGTATTGGGCTAAGCGGCATCTCAAAGTGCATGAAATGGCGAGTGAAATACACTATTGGACTTCTATGGTAGGGCGAACGGAGACCCGATTAGATCATTTTACATTAAGGTTAACATAAGATCTCACGGAAATTCTATCACATTTGTTCAATTTACGTCACACCTATTTCAGATAGCGTATTGGGCTATGCGGCATCTCAAAGCGCATGAAATGGCGAGTAAAATGCACTACTAAACTTCTAGGGCAGGGAAAACAAAGACACGATTAACTCATTTTATATTATGGTTAATTTAAGAATTCAGCGTAATTCTACCACATTCGTTCAATTTACGTCGCTCCTATTTCAGATAGCGTATTGGGCAATGCGGCATCTCAAAGCGCATGAAATGGCGAGTATAATGCACTGTTAAACTTGTAGGATAAGGCAAACAGAGACCCGATTAGATCATTTTATATTACGGTTAATATAAGAATGCGGCGTAATTCTATTACATTTGTTCAACTAACGTCGCTCCTATATCAGATAGCGTACTGGGCTAGGCAGCATCTAAAAGCGCGTGGAATGGCGAGTAAAATGCACTACTAAACTTCTATGATAGGGCAATCAGTGACCCAATTAGATCATTTTATATTTTGGTTTATATAAGGATTCAGCGAAATTCTATCACATTTGTTCAATTTACGTCGCTCCTATTACAGATAGCTTATTGTGCTTAGCGGCATCTCAAAGCGCATAAAATGACGAGTGAAATGCACTATTAAACTTCTAGGGTAGGGCAAACAGAGACCCGATTAGATCATTTTATATTATGGTTAATTTAAGAATTCAGCGAAATTCTATCACATTTGTTCAATTTACGTCGCTCCTATTTCAGATAGCGTACTGGGCTAGGCGGCATCTTAAAGCGCGTGGAATGGCGAGTGAAATGCACAATTAAACTTCTATGATAGGGCGAACAGAGACCCGATTAGATCATTTTACATTAATGTTAATATAAGAATTCAGGGAAATTCTATCACATTTGTTCAATTTACGTCGCTCCTATTCCAGATAGCGTATTGGGCTATGCGGCACCGCAAAGCAAATGAAATGTCGAGTAAAATGCACTATCAAACTCCTATGATAGGGCAAACAGAGACCCGATTAGATCATTTTATATTACGGTTAATATAAGAATTCAGCGTAATTCTATCACATTTGTTCAACTTACGTCGCTCCTATTTCAGATAGCGTATTGGGCTAAGCGGCAGCTCAAAGCGCATGAAATGGCGAGTAAAATGCACTATTAAGCTTCTAGGGTAGGGCAAACACATACCCGATTAGATCATTTTATAATATGGTTAATTTTAGAATTCAGCAAAATTCTACCACATTTGATCAATTTACGTCGCTCCTATTTCACGTAGCGTACTGGGCTAGGCGGCAACTCAAAGCGCATGAAATAGCGAGTAAAATGCAATATTAAACTTCTAGGATAAGGCAAACAGAGACCCGTTTAGATCATTTTATATTACGGTTAATATAAGAATTCAGCGTAATTCTATCACATTCGTTCAACTTACGTCGCTGCTATTTCTCGATGGCGTACTGGGCTAGGCGGCATCTCAAAGGGCATGAAATGGCGAGTAAAATGCACTGCTAAACTTTTATGATAGGGCAATCAGAAACCCGATTAGATCATTTTATATTTTGTTTAATATAAGATTTCAGGGAAATGCTATCACATTTGTTCTATTTACGTCGCTCCTATTTCAGGTAGCGTATTGGGCTAAGCGGCATCTCAAAGCGCATGAAATGGCGAATAAAATGCACTATTGAACTTCTAGGCTAGGGCGAACAGAGACCCGATTAGATCATTTCACATTATGGTTAATAAAAGAATTCAGCGAAATTCTATCACATTTGTTCAGTTTACGTCGCTCCTATTTCAGATAGCGTGCTGGGCTAAGCGGCATCTCAAAGCGCATGAAACGGCGAGTAAAATGCACTATTACACTTCTAGGATAAGGCAAACAGAGACCCGATTAGATCATTTTATATTACGGTTAATATAAGAATTCAGCGTAATTCTATCACATTTGTTCAACTTACGTCGCTCCTATTTCAGATAGCGTGCTGGGCTAAGCGGCATCTCAAAGCGCATGAAACGGCGAGTAAAATGCACTATTACACTTCTAGGATAAGGCAAACAGAGACCCGATTAGATCATTTTATATTACGGTTAATATAAGAATGCAGCGTAATTCTATCACATTTGTTCAATTTACGTCACACCTATTTCAGATAGCGTATTGGGCTATGCGGCATCTCAAAGCGCATGAAATGGCGAGTAAAATGCACTACTAAACTTCTAGGGCAGGGAAAACAAAGACCCGATTAACTCATTTTATATTATGGTTAATTTAAGAATTCAGCGTAATTCTACCACATTCGTTCAATTTACGTCGCTCCTATTTCAGATAGCGTATTGGGCAATGCGGCATCTCAAAGCGCATGAAATGGCGAGTATAATGCACTGTTAAACTTGTAGGATAAGGCAAACAGAGACCCGATTAGATCATTTTATATTACGGTTAATATAAGAATGCGGCGTAATTCTATTACATTTGTTCAACTTACGTCGCTCCTATATCAGATAGCGTACTGGGCTAGGCAGCATCTTAAAGCGCGTGGAATGGCGAGTAAAATGCACTACTAAACTTCTATGATAGGGCAATCAGTGACCCAATTAGATCATTTTATATTTTGGTTAATATAAGGATTCAGCGAAATTCTATCACATTTGTTCAATTTACGTCGCTCCTATTACAGATAGCTTATTGTGCTTAGCGGCATCTCAAAGCGCATAAAATTACGAGTGAAATGCACTATTAAACTTCTAGGGTAGGGCAAACAGAGACCCGATTAGATCATTTTATATTATGGTTAATTTAAGAATTCAGCGAAATTCTATCACATTTGTTCAATTTACGTCGCTCCTATTTCAGATAGCGTACTGGGCTAGGCGGCATCTTAAAGCGCGTGGAATGGCGAGTGAAATGCACAATTAAACTTCTATGATAGGGCGAACAGAGACCCGATTAGATCATTTTACATTAATGTTAATATAAGAATTCAGGGAAATTCTATCACATTTGTTCAATTTACGTCGCTCCTATTCCAGATAGCGTATTGGGCTATGCGGCACCGCAAAGCAAATGAAATGTCGAGTAAAATGCAATATTAAACTTCTAGGATAAGGCGAACAGAGACCCGTTTAGATCATTTTATATTACGGTTAATATAAGAATTCAGCGTAATTCTATCACATTCGTTCAACTTACGTCGCTGCTATTTCTCGATGGCGTACTGGGCTAGGCGGCATCTCAAAGCGCATGAAATGGCGAGTAAAATGCACTGCTAAACTTTTATGATAGGGCAATCAGAAACCCGATTAGATCATTTTATATTTTGTTTAATATAAGATTTCAGGGAAATGCTATCACATTTGTTCTATTTACGTCGCTCCTATTTCAGGTAGCGTATTGGGCTAAGCGGCATCTCAAAGCGCATGAAATGGCGAATAAAATGCACTATTGAACTTCTAGGCTAGGGCGAACAGAGACCCGATTAGATCATTTCACATTATGGTTAATAAAAGAATTCAGCGAAATTCTATCACATTTGTTCAGTTTACGTCGCTCCTATTTCAGATAGCGTGCTGGGCTAAGCGGCATCTCAAAGCGCATGAAACGGCGAGTAAAATGCACTATTACACTTCTAGGATAAGGCAAACAGAGACCCGGTTAGATCATTTTATATTACGGTTAATATAAGAATTCAGCGTAATTCTATCACATTTGTTCAACTTACGTCGCTCCTATTTCAGATAGCGTGCTGGGCTAAGCGGCATCTCAAAGCGCATGAAACGGCGAGTAAAATGCACTATTACACTTCTAGGATAAGGCAAACAGAGACCCGATTAGATCATTTTATATTACGGTTAATATAAGAATGCAGCGTAATTCTATCACATTTGTTCAACTTACGTCGCTCCTATTTCAGATAGCGTACTCGGCTACGCGGCATCTTAAAGCGCGTGGCATAGCGAGTAAAATGCACTACCAAACTTCAATGATAGGGCAATCAGAGACCCGATTAGATCAGTTTATATTTTGTTTAATATAAGAATTCAGCGAAATTCTATCACATTTGTTCAATTTACGTCGCTCCTATTTCAGATAGCGTATTGGGCTAAGCGGCATCTGAAGGCGCATGAAATGGCGAGTAAAATGCAGTATTAAACTTCTGGGGTAGGGCAAACAGAGACCCGATTAGATCATTTTATATTATGGTTAATTTAAGAATTCAGCAAAGTTCTATCACATTTGTTCAATTTACGTCGTTCCTATTTCAGATAGCGTACTGGGCTCGGCGGCATCATAAAGCGCGTGGAATGACGAGTGAAATGCACTATTAAACTTCTCTGATAGGGCAATCAGGGACCCGATTAGATCATTTTATATTTTGGTTAATATAAGAATTCAGCGAAATTCTATCACATTTGTTCAATTTACGTCGCTCCTATTTCAGATAGCTTATTGGGCTAAGCGGCATCTCAAAGCGCATGAAATGGCGAGTAAAATGCAATATTAAACTTCTAGGATAATGCAAACAGAGTCCCGATTAGATCATTTTATATTACGGTTAATATAAGGATTCAGCGTAATTCTATCACATCTGTTCAAGTTACGTCGCTCCTATTTCAGATAGCGTACTGGGCTAGGCGGCATCTTAAAGCGCGTGGAATGGCGAGTAAAATGCACTGCTAAACTTTTATGATAGGGCAATCAGAGACCCGATTAGATCATTTTATATTTTGTTTAATATAAGATTTCACGGAAATTCTATCACATTTGTTCAATTTACGTCGCTCCTATTTCAGATAGCGTATTGGGCTAAGCGGTATCACTAAGCGCATGAAATGGCGAACAAAATGCGCTATTAAAGTTCTAGGCTCGGGCGAACAGAGATCCGATTAGATCATTTTACATTATGGTTAATAAAAGAATTCAGCGAAATTCTATCACATTTGTTCAACTTATATCGCTCCAATTTCAGATAGCGTATTAGGCTAAGCGGCATCTCAAAGCGCATGAAATGGCGAATAAAATGCACTATTAAACTTCTAGACTAGGCCGAACAGAGACCCGTTTAGACCATTTTACATTATGGTTTATAAATGAATTCACTGAAATTCTATCACATTTGTTCAATTTACGTCGCTCCTATTTCAGATAGCGTATTGGGCTAAGCGGCATGTCAAAGCGCATGAAATGACGAGTAAAATGCACTATTAAACTTCTAGGGTAGGGCAAACAGAGACCCGATTAGATCATTTTATATTATGGTTAATTTAAGAATTCAGCGAAATTCTATCACATTTGTTCAATTTACGTCGCTCTTATTTCAGATAGCGTATTAGGCTAAGCAGCATCTCAAATCGCATGAAATGGCGAGTACAATGCACTATTAAGCTTCTAGGGTAAGGCAAACAGAGACCCGATTAGATCATTTTATATTAAGGTTAATTTAAGAATTCAGCGAAATTCTATCACATTTGTTCAATTTACGTCGCTCCAGTTTCAGATAGCCTACTGGGCTAGGCGGCATCTTAACGCGCGTGGAATGACGAGTAAAATGCACTGTTAACCTTCTATGATAGGGCAATCAGAGAGCCGATTAGATCATTTTATATTTTGGTTAATATAAGAATTCAGCGAAATACTATCACATTTGTTTAATTTACGTCGCTCCTATTTCAGATAGCTTATCGGGCAAAGCGGCATCTCAAAGCGCATGAAATGACGAGTGAAATGCACTATTAAACTTCTAGGGTAGGGCGAACAAACACCCGATTAGATCATTTTACATTAAGGTTAATATAAGAATTCAGCGAAATTCTATCACATTTGTTCAATTTACGTCGCTCCTATTTCAGATAGCGTATTGGACTAAGCGGCATCTCAACGCGCATGAAATGGCGAGTAAAATGCACTATTAAACTTCTAGGGTAGAGAAAACAGAGACCCGATTAGATCATTTTACATTATGGTTTATAAATGAATTCACTGAAATTCTATCACATTTGTTCATTTTACGTCGCTCATATTTCAGATAGCGTATTGGGATAAGCGGCATCTCAAAGCGAAAGAAATGGCGAGTAAAATGCACTAATAAACTTCTAGGGTAGGGCAAACAGAGACCCGATTAGATCATTTTATATTATGGTTAATTTAAGAATTCAGCAAAATTCTATCACATTTGTTCAATTTACGTCGCTCCTATTTCAGATAGCGTATTGGGCTAAGCGGCATCTCAAAGCGCAAGAAGTGGCGAGTAAAACGGACTATTAAACTTCTAGGGTAGGGCAAACAGAGACCCGATTAGATCATTTTATATTTTGGTTAATATAAGAATTCAGCGAAATTCTATCACATTTGTTCAATTTACGTCGCTCCTATTTCAGATAGCGTATTGGGCTAAGCGGCATCTCAAAGCGCATGAATTGACGAGTGAAATGCACTATTAAACTTCTAGGGTAGGACGAACAAAGACCCGATTAGATCATTTTACATTAAGGTTAATATAAGCATTCAGCGAAATTCTATCACATTTGTTCTATTTACGTCGCTACTATTTCAGATAGCGTATTGGGCTAAGCGGCATCTCAAAGCGCATGAAATGGCGAGTAAAACGCACTATTAAACTTCTGGGGTAAGGCAAACAGATACCCGATTAGATCATTTTATATTACGGTTAATATAAGAATTCAGCGTAATTCTATCACTTTTGTTCAACTTACGTCGCTCCTATTTCAGATAGCGTACTGGGCTAGGTGGCATCTTAAAGCGCCTGGAATGGCGAGTAAAATGCACTATTAAACTTTTATGGTAGGGCCATCAGAGACCCGATTAGATCATTTTATATTTTGGTTAATATAAGAATTCAGCGAAATTCTATCACATTTGTTCAATTTACGTCGCTCCTATTTCAGATACCGTAATGGGCAAAGCGGCATCTCAAAGCGCATGAAATGACGAGTGAAATGCACTATTAGACTTCTATGGTGGGGCGAACAGAGACCCGATTAGACCATTTTATATTTGGTTTAATATAAGATTTCAGCGAAATTCTATCACATTTGTTCAATTTACGTCGCTCCTATTTCAGATAGCGTATTGGGCTAAGCGGCATCTTAAAGCGCGTGGAATGGTGAGCAAAATGCACTATTAAACTTCAATGATAGGGCAATCAGAGACCCGATTAGACCATTTTATATTTGGTTTAATATAAGATTTCAGCGAAATTCTATCACATTTGTTCAATTTACGTCGCTCCTATTTCAGATAGCGTATTGGGCAAAGCGGCATCTCAAAGCGCATGAAATGACGAGTGAAATGCACTATTAGACTTCTATGGTGGGGCGAACAGAGTCCCGATTAGATCATTTTACATTAAGGTTAATAAAAGAATTCAGCGAAATTCTATCACATTTGTGCTATTTACATCGCTCCTATTTCAGATAGCGTATTGGGCTAAGCGGCATCTCAAAGCGCATGAAGTGACGAGTAAAATGCACTATTAAACTTCTAGGGCAGGGCAAACAGAGACCCGATCAGATCATTTTATATTATGGTTAATTTAAGAATTCATCAAAATTCTATCACATTTGTTCAATTTACGTCGCTCCTATTTCAGATAGCGTAGTGGGCTAGGCTGCATCTTAAAGCGCGTGGAATGGCGAGTAAAATGCACTGTTAAACTTCTATGATAGGGCAATCAGAGACCCGATTAGATCATTTCATATTTTGGTTAATATAAGAACTCAGCGAAATTCTATCACATTTGTTCAATTTACGTCGCTCATATTTCAGATAGCGTATTGTGCTAAGCGGCATCTCAAAGCGCATGAAATGGCGTGTAAAATGCACTATTAAACTTCTAGGGTAGGGCAAACAGAGATCCGATCAGATCATTTTATATTATGGTTAATTTAAGAATTCAGCAATATTCTATCACATTTGGTCAATTTACGTCGCTCCTATTTCAGATAGCGTACTGGGCTAGGCGGCACCTTAAAGCGCGTGGAATGGCGAGTAAAATGCGCTATTAAACGTCTATGATAGGGCAATCAGAGACCCGATTAGATCATTTTATATTATGGTTAATTTAAGAATTCAGCGAAATTCTATCACATTTGTTCAATTTACGTGGCTACTATTTCAGAAAGCGTATTCGGCTAAGTGGCATCTCAAAGCGCATTAAATGTCGAATAAAATGCACTATTAAACTTCTAGGCTAGGGCGAACAGAGACCCGATTAGATCATTTTACATTATGGTTAATAAAAGAATTCAGCAAAATTCTATCACATTTGTTCAATTTACGTCGCTCCTATTTCAGATAGCATATTGGGCTAAGCGGCACCTCAAAGCGCATGAAATGGCGAATAAAATGCACTGTTAAACTTCTAGGCTAGGGCGAACAGAGACCCGATTAGATCATTTTACATTATGGTTAATAAAAGAGTTCAGCGAAATTCTATCACATTTGTGCAATTTACATCGCTCCTATTTCAGATAGCGTATTGGGCTCAGCGGCATCTGAATGCGCATGGAATGACGAGTGAAATGCACTATTAAACATATAGGGTAAGGCAAACAGATACCCGATTAGATCATTTTATATTACGGTTATTATAAGAATTTAGCGTAATTCTATCACATTTGTGCAATTTACATCGCTCCTATTTCAGGTAGCGTATTGGGCTAAGCGGCATCTCATGGCGCATGAAATGACGAGTAAATGCACTATTAAACTTCTGGGGTAGGGCAAACAGAGACCCGTTTAGATCATTTTATGTTATTGTTAATTTAAGAATTCAGCGAAATTCTATCACATTTGTTCAATTTACGTCGCTCCTATTTCAGATAGCGTATTGGGCTAAGCGGCATCTCAAAGCGCATGAAATGGCGAGTAAAATGCACTATTGAACATCTAGGGTAAGGCAAACAGATACCCGATTAGATCATTTTATATTACGGTTAATATAAGAATTCAGCGAAATTCTATCACATTTGTTCAATTTATGTCGCTCCTATTTCAGATAGCTTATTGGGATAAGCGGCATCTCAAAGCTCATTAAATGACGAGTGAAATGCACTATTAACCTTCTAGGGTAGGGCGAACAGAGACCCGATTAGATCATTTTACATTAAGGTTAATATAAGAATTCAGCGAAATTCTATCACATTTGTTCAATTTACGTCGCTCATATTTCAGATAGCGTATTGGGCTAACAGGCATGTCAAAGCGTAAGAAATGGCGATTAAAATGCACTATTAAACTTCTAGGGTGGGGCAAACAGAGGCCCGATTAGATCATTTTATATTATGGTTAATTTAAGAATTCTGCGAAATTCTATCACATTTGTTCAATTTAGGTCGCTCCTATTTCAGATAGCGTATTGGGCTAAGGGGCATCTCAAAGCGCATGATATGGCGAGTAAAATGCACAATTAAACTTCTAGGGTAGGGCAAACAGAGACCCGATTAGATCATTTTATGTTATGGTTAATTTAAGAATTCAGCAAAACTCTATCACATTTGTTTAATTTACGTCGCTCCCATTTCAGATAGCGTACTGGGCTAGGCGGCATCTCAAAGCGCATGAAACGGCGAGTAAAATGCACTATTACACTTCTAGGATAAGGCAAACAGAGACCCGATTAGATCATTTTATATTACGGTTAATATAAGAATTCAGCGTAATTCTATCACATTTGTTCAACTTACGTCGCTCCTATTTCAGATTGCGTGCTGGGCTAAGCGGCATCTCAAAGCGCATGAAACGGCGAGTAAAATGCACTATTACACTTCTAGGATAAGGCAAACAGAGACCCGATTAGATCATTTTATATTATGGTTAATTTAAGAATTCAGCAAAATTCTATCACATTTGTTCAATTTACGTCGTTCCTATTTCAGATAGCGTACTGGGCTCGGCGGCATCATAAAGCGCGTGGAATGACGAGTGAAATGCAC
The DNA here is from genome assembly GCA_916610135.2 of Macropis europaea. Lineage (NCBI taxonomy): Eukaryota > Metazoa > Arthropoda > Insecta > Hymenoptera > Melittidae > Macropis > Macropis europaea. The sequence continues at coordinate 203,384 of CAKAJE020001827.1, read as the reverse complement.
TATTAAACTTCTCTGATAGGGCAATCAGGGACCCGATTAGATCATTTTATATTTTGGTTAATATAAGAATTCAGCGAAATTCTATCACATTTGTTCAATTTACGTCGCTCCTATTTCAGATAGCGTATTGGGCTAAGCGGCATCTCAAAGCGCATGAAATGGCGAGTAAAATGCAATATTAAACTTCTAGGATAATGCAAACAGAGACCCGATTAGATCATTTTATATTACGGTTAATATAAGAATTCAGCGTAATTCTATCACATTCGTTCAACTTACGTCGCTCCTATTTCAGATGGCGTACTGGGCTAGGCGGCATCTCAAAGCGCATGAAATGGCGAGTAAAACGCACTATTAAACTTCTGGGGTAAGGCAAACAGATACCCGATTAGATCATTTTATATTACGGTTAATATAAGAATTCAGCGTAATTCTATCACTTTTGTTCAACTTACGTCGCTCCTATTTCAGATAGCGTACTGGGCTAGGTGGCATCTTAAAGCGCCTGGAATGGCGAGTAAAATGCACTATTAAACTTTTATGGTAGGGCCATCAGAGACCCGATTAGATCATTTTATATTTTGGTTAATATAAGAATTCAGCGAAATTCTATCACATTTGCTCAATTTACGTCGCTCCTATTTCAGATAGCGTACTGGGCTAGGCGGCATCTTAAAGCGCGTGGAAGGGCGAGTAAAATGCACTACTAAACTTCTAGGGTAGGGCAAACAGGGACCCGATTAGATCATTTTACATTATGGTTAATTTAAGAATTCAGCAAAATTCTAACACATTTGTTCAATTTACGTCGCTCCTATTTCAGATAGCGTATTGATCTAAGCGGCATCTCAAATCGCATGAAATGGCGTGTAAAATGCACTATTAAACTTCTAGGGTAGGGCAAACAGAGACCCGATCAGATCATTTCATATTATGGTTAATTTAAGAATTCAGCAAAATTCTATCACATTTGTTCAATTTACGTCGCTCATATTTCAGATAGCGTATTGTGCTAAGCGGCATCTCAAAGCGCATTAAATGTCGAATAAAATGCACTATTAAACTTCTAGGCTAGGGCGAACAGAAACCCGATTAGATCTTTTTACATTATGGTTAATATAAGAATTCAGGGAAATTCTATCACATTTGTTCAATTTACGTCGCTCCTATTTCAGGTAGCGTATTGGGCTAAGCGGCATCTTAAAGCGCGTGGAATGGCGAGTAAAATGCACTATTAAACTTCTAGGGTAGGGCGAACAGAGACCCGATTAGATCATTTTTCATTAAGATTAATGTAAGAATTCAGCGAAATTCAATCACATTTGTTCAATTTACGTCGCTCATATTTCAGATAGCGTATTGGGATAAGCGGCATCTCAAAGCGAAAGAAATGGCGAGTAAAATGCACTAATAAACTTCTAGGGTAGGGCAAACAGAGACCCGATTAGATCATTTTATATTATGGTTAATTTAAGAATTCAGCAAAATTCTATCACATTTGTTCAATTTACGTCGCTCCTATTTCAGATCGCGTATTGGGCTAAGCGGCATCTCAAAGCGCTAGAAGTGGCGAGTAAAACGGACTATTAAACTTCTAGGGTAGGGCAAACAGAGACCCGATTAGATCATTTTATATTTTGGTTAATATAAGAATTCAGCGAAATTCTATCACATTTGTTCAATTTACGTCGCTCCTATTTCAGATAGCGTATTGGGCTAAGCGGCATCTCAAAGCGCATGAATTGACGAGTGAAATGCACTATTAAACTTCTAGGGTAGGACGAACAAAGACCCGATTAGATCATTTTACATTAAGGTTAATATAAGCATTCAGCGAAATTCTATCACATTTGTTCTATTTACGTCGCTACTATTTCAGATAGCGTATTGGGCTAAGCGGCATCTCAAAGCGCATGAAATGGCGAGTAAAACGCACTATTAAACTTCTGGGGTAAGGCAAACAGATACCCGATTAGATCATTTTATATTACGGTTAATATAAGAATTCAGCGTAATTCTATCACTTTTGTTCAACTTACGTCGCTCCTATTTCAGATAGCGTACTGGGCTAGGTGGCATCTTAAAGCGCCTGGAATGGCGAGTAAAATGCACTATTAAACTTTTATGGTAGGGCCATCAGAGACCCGATTAGATCATTTTATATTTTGGTTAATATAAGAATTCAGCGAAATTCTATCACATTTGTTCAATTTACGTCGCTCCTATTTCAGATACCGTATTGGGCAAAGCGACATCTCAAAGCGCATGAAATGACAAGTGAAATGCACTATTAGACTTCTATGGTGGGGCGAACAGAGACCCGATTAGACCATTTTATATTTGGTTTAATATAAGATTTCAGCGAAATTCTATCACATTTGTTCAATTTACGTCGCTCCTATTTCAGATAGCGTATTGGGCTAAGCGGCATCTTAAAGCGCGTGGAATGACGAGTGAAATGCACTATTAGACTTCTATGGTGGGGCGAACAGAGTCCCGATTAGATCATTTTACATTAAGGTTAATAAAAGAATTCAGCGAAATTCTATCACATTTGTGCTATTTACATCGCTCCTATTTCAGATAGCGTATTGGGCTAAGCGGCATCTCAAAGCGCATGAAGTGACGAGTAAAATGCACTATTAAACTTCTAGGGCAGGGCAAACAGAGACCCGATCAGATCATTTTATATTATGGTTAATTTAAGAATTCATCAAAATTCTATCACATTTGTTCAATTTACGTCGCTCCTATTTCAGATAGCGTAGTGGGCTAGGCGGCATCTTAAAGCGCGTGGAATGGCGAGTAAAATGCACTGTTAAACTTCTATGATAGGGCAATCAGAGACCCGATTAGATCATTTCATATTTTGGTTAATATAAGAACTCAGCGAAATTCTATCACATTTGTTCAATTTACGTCGCTCATATTTCAGATAGCGTATTGTGCTAAGCGGCATCTCAAAGCGCATTAAATGTCGAATAAAATGCACTATTAAACTTCTAGGCTGGGGCAAACAGAGACCCGATTAGATCATTTTACATTATGATTAATAAAAGAATTCAGCGAAATTCTATCACATTTGTGCTATTTACATCGCTCCTATTTCAGATAGCGTATTGGGCTAAGCGGCATCTCAAAGCGCATGAAGTGACGAGTAAAATGCACTATTAAACTTCTAGGGTAGGGCAAACAGTGACCCGATTAGATCATTTGATATTATGGTTAACATAAGAATTCAGCGAAATTCTATCACATCTGTTCAATTTACGTCGCTCCTATTTCAGATAGCGTACTGGGCTAGGCGGCATCTTAAAGCGCGTGGAATGGCGAGTAAAATGCACTGTTAAACTTCTATGATAGGGCAATCAGAGACCCGATTAGATCATTTCATATTTTGGTTAATATAAGAACTCAGCGAAATTCTATCACATCTGTTCAATTTACGTCGCTCCTATTTCAGATAGCGTAGTGGGCTAGGCGGCATCTTAAAGCGCGTGGAATGGCGAGTAAAATGCACTGTTAAACTTCTATGATAGGGCAAACAGAGGCCCGATTAGATCATTTTATATTATGGTTAATATAAGAATTCACGGAAATTCTATCACATTTGTTCAATTTACGTCGCTCCTATTTCAGATAGCGTATTGGGCTATGCGGCATCTCAAAGCTCATGCAATAGCGAGTAAAATGCACTATTAAATTTCTAGGGTAGGGCAAACAGAGACCCGATTAGATCATCTTATATTACGGTTAATATAAGATTTCAGGGAAATTCTATCACATTTGTTCAATTTACGTCGCTCCTATTTCAGATGGCGTATTGGGCTAAGCGGCATCTCGAAGCGCATGAAATGGCGTGTATAATGCACTATTAAGCTTCTAGGATAAGGCAAACAGAGACCAGATTAGATCATTTTATATTATAGTTAATTTAAGAATTCAGTGAAATTCTATCACATTTGTTCAATTTACGTCGCTCCTATTTCAGATAGCGTATTGGGCTAAGCGGCATCTCAAAGCGCATGAAATGGCGAGTTTAATGCACTATTAAACTTCTAGGATAAGGCAAACTGAGACCCGATTAGATCATTTTATATTACCGTTAATATAAGAATTCAGCGTATTTCTATCACATTTGTTCAACTTACGTCGCTCCCATTTCAGATAGCGTACTGGGCTAGGCGGCATCTAAAAGCGCATGAAATGGCGAGTATAATGCACTATTAAACTTCTAGGATAAGGCAAAGAGAGACCCGATTAGATCATTTTATATTACGGTTAATATAAGAATTCAGCGTAATTCTATCACATTTGTTCAACCTACGTCGCTCCCATTTCAGATAGCGTACTGGGCTAGGCGGCATCTCAAAGCGCGTGGAATGGCGAGTAAAATGCACTACTAAACTTCTATGATAGGGCAATCAGAGACCCGATTAGATCATTTTATATTTTGGTTAATATAAGAATTCAGCAAAATTCTATCACAATTGTTCAATTTACGTCGCTCCTATTTCAGATAGCGTACTGGGCTTGGCTGCATCTTAAAGCGCGTGGAAGGGCGATTAAATGCACTACTAAACTTCTATGATACGGCAATCAGAGAGCCGATTAGATCATTTTATATTTTGGTTAATATAAGGATTCAGCGAAATTCTATCACATTTGTTCAATTTACGTCGCTCCTATTTCAGATAGCTAATTGGGCAAAGCGGCATCTCAAAGCGCATGAAATGGCGAGTAAAATGCACTATTAAACTTCTAGGGTAAGGCGAACAGAGACGCGATTAGATCATTTTATATTACGGTTAATATAAGAATGCAGCGTAATTCTATCACATTTGTTCAACTTACGTCGCTCCTGTTTCCGATAGCGTATTGGGCTAAGCGTCATCTCAAAGCGCATGAAATGGCGAGTAAAATGCACTATTAAACTTCTAGGGTAAGGCAAACAGAGACCCGATTAGAACATTTTACATTAAGGTTAATATAAGAATTCAGCGAAAGTCTCTCACATTTGTTCAATTTACGTCGCTGATATTTCAGATAGCGTATTGGGCTAAGCGGCATCTCAATGAGCATGAAATGGCGAGTAAAATGCACTATTAAACTTCTAGGATAAGGCAAACAGAGACCCGATTCGATCATTTTATATTACGGTTAATATAAGAATTCAGCGTAATTCTATCACATTTGTTCAACGTACGTCGCTCCTATTTCAGATAGCGTTCTGGGCTAGGCGGCATCTTAAAGCGCGTCGAATGGTGGGTAAAATGCACTATTAATCTTCTATGATAGGGCTATCAGAGACCCGATTAGATCGTTTTATATTTTGGTTAATATAAGAATTCAGCGAGATTCTATCACATTTGTTCAACTTACGTCGCTCCTATTTCAGATAGCGTATCGGGCTAAGCGGCATCTCAAAGCGCATGAAATGACGAGTGAAATGCACTATTAATCTTCAAGGGTAGGGCGAACAGAGACCCGATTAGAACATTTTACATTAAGGTTAATATAAGAATTCAGCGAAATTCTCTCACATTTGTTCAATTTACGTCGCTCCTGTTTCAGATAGCTTATTGGGCAAAGCGGCATCTCAAAGCGCAAGAAATGGCGAGTAAAATGCACTATTAAACTTCTAGGGTACGGCGAACAAAGATCCGATTAGAACATTTTACATCGAGGTTAATATAAGAATTCAGCGAAATTCTATCACATTTGTTCAATTTACGTCGCTCATATTTCAGATAGCGTATTGGGCTAAGCGGCATCTGAAAGCTCACGAAATGGCGAGTAAAATGCACTATTAAACTTCTAGGATAAGGCAAACAGAGACCCGATTAGATCATGTGATATTACGGTTAATATAAGAATTCAGCGTAATTCTATCACATTTGTTCAACTTACGTCGCTCCTATTTCAGATAGCGTACTGGGCTAGGCGGCATCTTAAAGCGCGTGGAATGGCGAGTAAAATGCACTATTAAACTTCTATGATAGGGCTATCAGAGACCCGATTAGATCATTTTATATTTTGGTTAATATAAGAATCCAGCGAAATTCTATCACATTCGTTCAATTTACGTCGCTCCTATTTCAGATAGCGTATTGGGCTAAGCGCCATCTCAAAGCGCATGAAATGGCGAGTAAAATGCACTATTAAACTTCTAGTGTAGGGCAAACAGAGACCCGATTAGATCATTTCATATTATGGTTAATTTAAGAATTCAGCCAAATTCAATCACATTTGTTCAATTTACGTTGCTCCTATTTCAGATAGCGTACTGGGCTAGGCGGAATCTTAAAGCGCGTGGATTGGCGAGTAGAATGCACTATTAAACTTCTATGATAGGGCAATCAGAGACCCGATTAGATCATTTAATATTTTGGTTAATATAAGAATGCAGCGAAATTCTATCACAATTGTTCTATTTACGTCGCTCCTATTTCAGATAGCGTATTGGGCTAAGCGGCATCTCAAAGCGCATGAAATGTCGAGTGAAATGCACTAGTAATCTTCTAGGGTAGTGCGAACAGAGACCCGATTAGATCATTTTATATTACGGTTTATTTAAGAATTCAGATAAATTCTATCACATTTGTTCAATTTACGTCGCTCCTATTTCAGATAGCTTATTGGGCTAAGCGGCATCTCAAAGCGCATGAAATGGCGAGTAAAATGCACTATTAATCTTCTAGGGTAAGGCAAACAGAGATCCGATTAGATCATTTTATATTACGGTTAATATAAGAATTCAGCGTAATTCTATCACATTTGTTCAACACACGTCGCTCCTATTTCAGATAGCTTATTGGGCTAAGCGGCATCTCAAAGCGCATGAAATGACGAGTGAAATGCACTATTTAACTTCTAGGGTAGGGCGAACAAAGACCCGATTAGATCATTTTACATTAAGGTTAATATAAGAATTCAGGGAAATTCTATCACATTTGTTCAATTTACGTCGCTCCTATTTCAGATAGCGTAATGGGCTAAGCGCCATCTCAAAGCGCATGAAATGGCGAGCAAAGTGCACCATTAAACTTCTAGGGTAGGGCAAACAGAGACCCGATTAGATAATTTTATATTACGGTTAATATAATAATTCAGCGTAATTCTATCACATTTGTTCAATTTACGTCGCTCCTATTTCAGATAGCTTATTGGGCTAAGCGGCATCTCAAAGCGCATGAAATGACGAGTGAAATGCACTAGTAATCTTCTAGGGTAGTGCGAACAGAGACCCGATTAGATCATTTTATATTACGGTTAATATAAGAATAAAGCGTAATTCTATCACATTTGTTCAACATACGTCGCTCCTATTTCAGACAGCGTACTGGGCTAGGCGGCATCTTAAAGCGCGTGGAAGGGCGAGTAAAATGCACTTCTAAACTTCCATGATAGGGCAATCAGAGTCCCGTTTAGATCATTTTATATTTTGTTTAATATAAGATTTCAGGAAAATTCTATCACATTTGTTCAATTTACGTCGCTCCTATTTCAGATAGCGTATTGGGCTAAGCGGCATCTCAAAGCGCATGGAATGACGAGAGAAATGCACTATTAAACTTCTTGGGTAGGGCGAACAGAGACCCGATTAGATCATTTTATATTACGGTTAATATAAGAATTCCGCGTAATTCTATCACATTTGTTCAACTTACGTCGCTCCGATTTCAGATAGCGTACTGGGCTAGGCGGCATCTTAATGCGCGTGGAATGGCGAGTAAAATGCACTACCAAACTTCTATGATAGGGCAATCAGAGTCCCGATTAGATCATTTTATATTTTGGTTAATATAAGAATTCAGCGAAATTCTATCACATTTGTTCAATTTACGTTGCTCCTATTTCAGATAGCGTACTGGGCTAGGCGGCATCTTAAAGCGCGTGGAATGGCGAGTAAAATGCACTATTAAACTTCTATGATAGGGCTATCAGAGACCCGATTAGATCATTTTATATTTTGGTTAATATAAGAATCCAGCGAAATTCTATCACATTCGTTCAATTTACGTCGCTCCTATTTCAGATAGCGTATTGGGCTAAGCGCCATCTCAAAGCGCATGAAATGGCGAGTAAAATGCACTATTAAACTTCTAGTGTAGGGCAAACAGAGACACGATTAGATCATTTCATATTATGGTTAATTTAAGAATTCAGCCAAATTCAATCACATTTGTTCAATTTACGTTGCTCCTATTTCAGATAGCGTACTGGGCTAGGCGGAATCTTAAAGCGCGTGGATTGGCGAGTAGAATGCACTATTAAACTTCTATGATAGGGCAATCAGAGACCCGATTAGATCATTTAATATTTTGGTTAATATAAGAATGCAGCGAAATACTATCACAATTGTTCTATTTACGTCGCTCCTATTTCAGATAGCGTATTGGGCTAAGCGGCATCTCAAAGCGCATGAAATGGCGAGTGAAATGCACTAGTAATCTTCTAGGGTAGTGCGAACAGAGACCCGATTTGATCATTTTATATTACGGTTTATTTAAGAATTCAGATAAATTCTATCACATTTGTTCAATTTACGTCGCTCCTATTTCAGATAGCTTATTGGGCTAAGCGGCATCTCAAAGCGCATGAAATGGCGAGTAAAATGCACTATTAATCTTCTAGGGTAAGGCAAACAGAGACCCGATTAGATCATTTTATATTACGGTTAATATAAGAATAAAGCGTAATTCTATCACATTTGTTCAACTTACGTCGCTCCCATTTCAGATAGCGTACTGGGCTAGGCGGCATCTTAAAGCGCGTGGAATGGCGAGTCAAATGCACTACTAAACTTCTATGAAAGGGCAATCAGAGACCCGATTAGATCATTTTATATTTTGTTTAATATAAGATTTCAGGGAAATTCTATCACATTTGTTCAATTTACGTCGCTCCTATTTCAGATAGCGTATTGGGCTAAGCGGCATCTAAAAGCGCATGAAATGGCGAGTATAATGCACTATTAAACTTCTAGGATAAGGCAAACAGAGACCCGATTAGATCATTTTATATTACGGTTAATATAAGAATGCAGCGTAATTCAATCACATTTGTTCGACTTACGTCGCTCCTATTTCAGATAGCGTACTGGGCTAGGCGGCACCTCAAAGCGCATGAAATGGCGAGTGAAATGCACTGTTAGACTTCTATGGTAGGGCAAGCAGAGACCCGATTAGATCATTTTATATTATGGTTAATCTAAGAATTCAGCAAAATTCTATCACATTCGTTCAATTTAGGTCGCTCCTATTTCAGATAGCGTACTGTGCTAGGCGGCATCTTAAAGCGCGTGGAATGGCGACTAAAATGCACTATTAAACTTCTAGGGTAGGGCAAACAGAGACCCGATTAGATCATTTTATATTATGGTTAATTTAAGAACTCAGCGAAATTCTATCACAGTTGTTCAATTTACGTCGCTCCTATTTCAGATAGCGTATTGGGCTAAGCGGCATCTCAAAGCGAATGACATGCCGAGTAAAATGCACTATTAAACTTCTAGGATAAGGCAAACAGAGACCCGATTAGATCATTTTATATTACGGTTAATATAAGAATTCAGCGTAATTCTATCACATTCGTTCAACTTACGTCGCTCCTATTTCAGATAGCGTACTGGGCTAGGCGGCATCTCAAAGCGCATGAAATGGCGAGTAAAATGCATTATTAAACTTCTTGGGTTGGGCAAACAGAGACCCGATTAGATCATTTTCTATTTTGGTTAATATAAGAATTCAGCGAAATTCTATCACATTTGTTCAATTAACGTCGCTCCTATTTCAGATGGCTTATTGGGCTTAGCGGCATCTCAAAGCGCATGAAATGACGAGTGAAATGCACTATTAAACTTCTAGGGTACGGCAAACAGAGACCCGATTAGATCATTTTACATTATGGTTAATAAAAGAATTCAACGAAATTCTATCACATTTGTTCAACTTACGTCGCTCCTATTTCAGATAGCGTATTGTGCTATGCGGCATCTCAAAGCGCAAGAAATAGCGAGTAAAATGCACTATTAAACTTCTAGGGTAGGGCAAACAGAGACCCGATTAGATCATTTTATACTATGGTTAATTTAAGAACTCAGCGAAATTCTATCACATTTGTTCAATTTACGTCGCTCCTATTTCAGATAGCGTATTGGGCTAAGCGGCATCTCAAAGCGCATGAAATGGCGAATAAAATGCACGATTAAACTTCTAGGCTAGGGCGAACAGAGACCCGATTAGATCATTTTACATTTTGTTTGATATAAGATTTCAGGGAAATTCTATCACATTTGTTCAATTTACGTCGCTCGTATTTCAGGTAGCTTATTGGGCAAAGCGGCATCTCAAAGCGCATGAAATGACGAGTAAAATGCACAATTGAACTTCTAGGGTAGGGCAAACAGAGACCCGATTAGATCATTTTATGTTATGGTTAATTTAAGAATTCAGCAAAACTCTATCACATTTGTTCAATTTACGTCGCTCCTATTTCAGATAGCGTACTGGGCTAGGCGGCAACTTAAAGCGCGTGGAATGGCGAGTAAAATGCACTATTAAACTTCTAGGGTAGGGCAAACAGAGACCCGATTAGATCATTTTATAATATGGTTAACTTAAGAATTCAGCAAAATTCTATCACATTTGTTCAATTTACGTCGCTCCTATTTCAGATAGCTTATTGGGCTAAGCGGCATCTCAAAGCGCATTAAATGACGAGTGAAATGCACTATTGAACTTCTAGGGTAGGGCGAACAGAGACCCGATTAGCTCATTTTACATTAAGGTTAATATAAGAATTCAGCGAAATTCTATCACATTCGTTCAATTTACGTCGCTCATATTTCAGATAGCGTATTGGGCGAACGGGCATGTCAAAGCGTAAGAAATGGCGATTAAAATGCACTATTAAACTTCTAGGGTGGGGCAAACAGAGGCCCGATTAGATCATTTTATATTATGGTTAATTTAAGAATTCAGCGAAATTCTATCTCATTTGTTCAATTTACGTCGCTCCTATTTCAGATAGCGTATTGGGCTAAGGGGCATCTCAAAGCGCATGATATGGCGAGTAAGATGCAATATTACACTTCTAGGGTAGGGCAAACAGAGACCCGATTAGATCATTTTATATTATGGTTAATTTAAGAATTCAGCGAAATTCTATCACATTTGTTCAATTTACGTCGCTCCTATTTCAGATAGCGTATTGGGCTAAGCGGCATCTCAAAGCACATGCAATAGCGAGTAAAATGCACTATTAAACTTCTAGGGTAGGGCAAACAGAGACCCGATTAGATCATCTTATATTACGGTTAATATAAGATTTCAGGGAAATTCTATCACATTTGTTCAATTTACGTCGCTCCTATTTCAGATGGCGTATTGGGCTAAGCGGCATCTCGAAGCGCATGAAATGGCGTGTATAATGCACTATTAAGCTTCTAGGTTAGGCAAACAGAGACCAGATTAGATCATTTTATATTATAGTTAATTTAAGAATTCAGTGAAATTCTATCACATTTGTTCAATTTACGTCGCTCCTATTTCAGATAGCGTATTGGGCTAAGCGGCATCTCAAAGCGCATGAAATGGCGAGTATAATGCACTATTAAACTTCTAGGATAAGGCAAACTGAGACCCGATTAGATCATTTTATATTACCGTTAATATAAGAATTCAGCGTATTTCTATCACATTTGTTCAACTTACGTCGCTCCCATTTCAGATAGCGTACTGGGCTATGCGGCATCTAAAAGCGCATGAAATGGCGAGTATAATGCACTATTAAACTTCTAGGATAAGGCAAAGAGAGACCCGATTAGATCATTTTATATTACGGTTAATATAAGAATTCAGCGTAATTCTATCACATTTGTTCAACTTACGTCGCTCCCATTTCAGATAGCGTACTGGGCTAGGCGGCATCTTAAAGCGCGTTGAATGGCGAGTAAAATGCACTACTAAACTTCTATGAAAGGGCAATCAGAGACCCGAATAGATCATTTTATATTTTGTTTAATATAAGATTTCGGGGAAATTCTATCACATTTGTTCAATTTACGTCGCTCCCATTTCAGATAGCGTATTGGGCTAAGCGGCGTCTAAAAGCGCATGAAATGGCGAGTATAATGCACTATTAAACTTCTGGGATAAGGCAAACAGAGACCCGATTAGATCATTTTATATTACGGTTAATATAAGAATGCAGCGTAATTCAATCACATTTGTTCGACTTACGTCGCTCCTATTTCAGATAGCGTACTGGGCTAGACGGCACCTCAAAGCGCGTGGAAGGGCGAGTGAAATGCACTATTAGACTTCTATGGTAGGGCAAGCAGAGACCCGATTAGATCATTTTATATTATGGTTAATTTAAGAATTCAGCAAAATTCTATCACATTCGTTCAATTTAGGTCGCTCCTATTTCAGATAGCGTACTGGGCTAGGCGGCATCTTAAAGCGCGTGGAATGGCGAGTAAAATGCACTATTAAACTTCTAGGGTAGGGCAAACAGAGACCCGATTAGATCATTTTATATTATAATTAATTTAAGAATTCAGCGAAATTCTATCACATTTGTTCAATTTGCGTCGCTCCTATTTCAGATAGCGTACTGGGCTAAGGGGCATCTCAAAGCGCATGACATGGCGAGTAAAATGCAATATCACACTTCTAGGGTAGGGCAAACAGAGACCCGATTAGATCATTTTATATTATGGTTAATTTAAGCATTCAGCAAAATTCTATCACATTTGTTCAATTTACGCCGTTCCTATTTCAGATAGCGTACTAGGCTAGGCGGCATCGTGAAGCGCGTGGAATGGCGAGTAAAATAAACTATAAAACTTCTATGATAGGGCAATCAGAGACCCGATTAGATCATTTTATATTGTGCTTAATATAAGAATTCAGCGAAGTTCTATCACATTTGTTCAATTTACGTCGCTCCTAATTCAGATAGCGTATTGGGAGAAGCGGCATCTCAGAGCGCATGAAATGGCGAGTAAAATGCACTATTAAACTTCAAGGGTAGGGCAAACAGAGACCCGATTAGATCATTTTATATTATGGTTAATTTAAGAATTCAGCAAAATTCTATCACATTTGTTCAATTTACGTCGTTCCTATTTCAGATAGCGTATTGAGCTAAGCGGCATCTCAAAGCGCATGAAATGGCGAGTAAAATGCACTATTAAACTTCAAGGGTACGGCAAACAGAGACCCGATTAGATCATTTTATAGTATGGTTAATTTAAGAATTCAGCAAAATTCTATCACATTTGTTCAATTTACGTCGCTCCTGTTTCAGATAGCGTATTGGGCTAAGCGGCATCTCAAAGCGCATGAAATGACGAGTGAAATGCACTATTAGACTTCTATGGTGGGGCGAACAGAGACCCGATTAGATCATTTTACATTAAGGTAAATACAAGAATTCAGGGAAATTCTATCACATTTGTTCAATTTACGTCGCTCCTATTTCAGATAGCGTTTTGGGCTAAGCGGCATCTTAAAGCGCGTGGAATGGTGAGCAAAATGCACTGTTAAACTTCAATGATAGGGCAATCAGAGTCCCGATTAGACCATTTTACATTTGGTTTAATATAAGATTTCAGGGAAATTCTATCACATTTGTTCAATTTACGTCGCTCCTACTTCAGATAGCGTATTGGGCTACGCGGCATCTCAAAGCGCATGAAATGTCGAATAAAATGCACTATTAAACTTCTAGGCTAGGGCGAACAGAGACCCTATTAGATCATTTTATATTATGGTTAATTTAAGAATTCAGCGAAATTCTATCACATTAGTTCAATTTACGTCGCGCCTATTTCAGATGGCGTACTGGGCTAGGCGGCATCTTAAAGCACGTGGAATGGCGAGTAAAATGAACTATTAAACGTCTAGGGTAGGACAAACAGAGACCCGATTAGATCATTTTATGTTATGGTTAATTTAAGAATTCAGCAAAATTCTATCACATTTGTTCAATTTACGTCGCTCCTATTTCAGATAGCGTGTTGGGCTAAGCGGCATCTCAAAGCGCATGAAATGGCGAGTATAATGCACTATTAAACTTCTAGGATAAGGCAAACTGAGACCCGATTAGATCATTTTATATTACCGTTAATATAAGAATTCAGCGTATTTCTATCACATTTGTTCGACTTACGTCGCTCCCATTTCAGATAGCGTACTGGGCTAGGCGGCATCTAAAAGCGCATGAAATGGCGAGTATAATGCACTATTAAACTTCTAGGATAAGGCAAAGAGAGACCCGATTAGATCATTTTATATTACGGTTAATATAAGAATTCAGCGTAATTCTATCACATTTGTTCAACTTACGTCGCTCCCATTTCAGATAGCGTACTGGGCTAGGCGGCATCTTAAAGCGCGTGGAATGGCGAGTAAAATGCACTACTAAACTTCTATGAAAGGGCAATCAGAGACCCGATTAGATCATTTTATATTTTGTTTAATATAAGATTTCAGGGAAATTCTATCACATTTGTTCAATTTACGTCGCTCCCATTTCAGATAGCGTATTGGGCTAAGCGGCGTCTAAAAGCGCATGAAATGGCGAGTATAATGCACTATTAAACTTCTGGGATAAGGCAAACAGAGACCCGATTAGATCATTTTATATTATGGTTAATTTAAGAATTCAGCGAAATTCTATCTCATTTGTTCAATTTACGTCGCTCCTATTTCTGATAGCGTATTGGGCTAAGGGGCATCTCAAAGCGCATGATATGGCGAGTAAGATGTAATATTACACTTCTAGGGTAGGGCAAACAGAGACCCGATTAGATCATTTTATATTATGGTTAATTTAAGAATTCAGCGAAATTCTATCACATTTGTACAATTTACGTCGCTCCTATTTCAGATAGCGTATTGGGCTAAGCGGCATCTCAAAGCGCATGAAATGGCGAGTAAAATGCACAATTAAACTTCTAGGGTAGGGCAAACAGAGACCCGATTAGATCATTTTATGTTATGGTTAATTTAAGAATTCAGCAAAATTCTATCACATTTGTTCAATTTACGTCGCTCCTATTTCAGATAGTGTACTGGGCTGGGCGGCAACTTAAAGCGCGTGGAATGGCGAGTAAAATGCACTATTAAACTTCTATGATAGGGCAATCAGTGACCCGATTAGATAATTTTATATTATAGTTAATTTATGAATTCAGCGAAATTCTATCACATTTGTTCAACTTACGTCGCTCCCATTTCAGATAGCGTACTGGGCTAGGCGGCATCTAAAAGCGCATGAAATGGCGAGTAAAATGCACTACTAAACTTCTATGAAAGGGCAATCAGAGACCCGATTAGATCATTTTATATTTTGTTTAATATAAGATTTCAGGGAAATTCTATCACATTTGTTCAACTTACGTCGCTCCTATTTCAGATAGCGTATTGGGCTAAGAGGCATCTCAAAGCGCATGAAATGGCGAGTGAAATGCACTATTAGACTTCTATGCTAGGGCGATCAGAGACCCGATTAGATCATTTTACATTAAGGTTAATATAAGAATTCACGGAAATTCTATCACATTTGTTCAATTTACGTCGCTCCTATTTCAGATAGCCTATTGGGCTATGCGGCATCTCAAAGCACATGCAATAGCGAGTAAAATGCACTATTAAACTTCTAGGGTAGGGCAAACAGAGACCCGATTAGATCATCTTATATTACGGTTAATATAAGATTTCAGGGAAATTCTATCACATTTGTTCAATTTACGTCGCTCCTATTTCAGATGGCGTATTGGGCTAAGCGGCATCTCGAAGCGCATGAAATGGCGTGTATAATGCACTATTAAGCTTCTAGGTTAGGCAAACAGAGACCAGATTAGATCATTTTATATTATAGTTAATTTAAGAATTCAGTGAAATTCTATCACATTTGTTCAATTTACGTCGCTCCTATTTCAGATAGCGTATTGGGCTAAGCGGCATCTCAAAGCGCATGAAATGGCGAGTATAATGCACTATTAAACTTCTAGGATAAGGCAAACTGAGACCCGATTAGATCATTTTATATTACCGTTAATATAAGAATTCAGCGTATTTCTATCACATTTGTTCAACTTACGTCGCTCCCATTTCAGATAGCGTACTGGGCTAGGCGGCATCTAAAAGCGCATGAAATGGCGAGTATAATGCACTATTAAACTTCTAGGATAAGGCAAAGAGAGACCCGATTAGATCATTTTATATTACGGTTAATATAAGAATTCAGCGTAATTCTATCACATTTGTTCAACTTACGTCGCTCCCATTTCAGATAGCGTACTGGGCTAGGCGGCATCTTAAAGCGCGTGGAATGGCGAGTAAAATGCACCACTAAACTTCTATGAAAGGGCAATCAGAGACCCGATTAGATCATTTTATATTTTGTTTAATATAAGATTTCAGGGAAATTCTATCACATTTGTTCAATTTACGTCGCTCCCATTTCAGATAGCGTACTGGGCTAGACGGCACCTCAAAGCGCGTGGAAGGGCGAGTGAAATGCACTATTAGACTTCTATGGTAGGGCAAGCAGAGACCCGATTAGATCATTTTATATTATGGTTAATTTAAGAATTCAGCAAAATTCTATCACATTCGTTCAATTTAGGTCGCTCCTATTTCAGATAGCGTACTGGGCTAGGCGGCATCTTAAAGCGCGTGGAATGGCGAGTAAAATGCACTATTAAACTTCTAGGGTAGGGCAAACAGAGACCCGATTAGATCATTTTATATTATAATTAATTTAAGAATTCAGCGAAATTCTATCACATTTGTTCAATTTGCGTCGCTCCTATTTCAGATAGCGTACTGGGCTAAGGGGCATCTCAAAGCGCATGACATGGCGAGTAAAATGCAATATCACACTTCTAGGGTAGGGCAAACAGAGACCCGATTAGATCATTTTATATTATGGTTAATTTAAGCATCCAGCAAAATTCTATCACATTTGTTCAATTTACGCCGTTCCTATTTCAGATAGCGTACTAGGCTAGACGGCATCGTGAAGCGCGTGGAATGGCGAGTAAAATGAACTATAAAACTTCTATGATAGGGCAATCAGAGACCCGATTAGATCATTTTATATTGTGCTTAATATAAGAATTCAGCGAAGTTCTATCACATTTGTTCAATTTACGTCGCTCCTATTTCAGATAGCGTATTGGGAGAAGCGGCATCTCAAAGCGCATGAAATGGCGAGTAAAATGCACTATTAAACTTCAAGGGTAGGGCAAACAGAGACCCGATTAGATCATTTTATATTATGGTTAATTTAAGAATTCAGCAAAATTCTATCACATTTGTTCAATTTACGTCGTTCCTATTTCAGATAGCGTATTGAGCTAAGCGGCATCTCAAAGCGCATGAAATGGCGAGTAAAATGCACTATTAAACTTCAAGGGTAGGGCAAACAGAGACCCGATTAGATCATTTTATATTATGGTTAATTTAAGAATTCAGCAAAATTCTATCACATTTGTTCAATTTACGTCGCTCCTGTTTCAGATAGCGTAGTGGGCTAAGCGGCATCTCAAAGCGCATGAAATGACGAGTGAAATGCACTATTAGACTTCTATGGTGGGGCGAACAGAGACCCGATTAGATCATTTTACATTAAGGTAAATACAAGAATTCAGGGAAATTCTATCACATTTGTTCAATTTACGTCGCTCCTATTTCAGATAGCGTTTTGGGCTAAGCGGCATCTTAAAGCGCGTGGAATGGTGAGCAAAATGCACTGTTAAACTTCAATGATAGGGCAATCAGAGTCCCGATTAGACCATTTTACATTTGGTTTAATATAAGATTTCAGGGAAATTCTATCACATTTGTTCAATTTACGTCGCTCCGACTTCAGATAGCGTATTGGGCTACGCGGCATCTCAAAGCGCATGAAATGTCGAACAAAATGCACTATTAAACTTCTAGGCTAGGGCGAACAGAGACCCTATTAGATCATTTTATATTATGGTTAATTTAAGAATTCAGCGAAATTCTATCACATTAGTTCAATTTACGTCGCACCTATTTCAGATGGCGTACTGGGCTAGGCGGCATCTTAAAGCGCGTGGAATGGCGAGTAAAATGAACTATTAAACGTCTAGGGTAGGACAAACAGAGACCCGATTAGATCATTTTATGTTATGGTTAATTTAAGAATTCAGCAAAATTCTATCACATTTGTTCAATTTACGTCGCTCCTATTTCAGATAGCGTGCTGGGCTAGGCGGGATCTTAAAGCGCGTGGATTGGCGAGTAAAATGCACTATTAAACTTCTAGGGTAGGTCAAACAGAGACCCGATTAGAACATTTTATATTATGGTTAATTTAAGAATTCAGCGTAATTCTATCACATTTGTTCAACTTACGTCGCTCCTATTTCAGATAGCGTACTGTGCTAGGCGGCATCTTAAAGTGCGTGGAAGGGCGAGTAAAATGCACTACTAAACTTCTAGGGTAGGGCAAACAGAGACCCGATTAGATCATTTTATATTATGGTTAATTTAAGAATTCAGCAAAATTCTATCACATTTGTTCAATTTACGTCGCTCCTATATCAGATAGCGTATTGAGCTAAGCGGCATCTCAAACCGCATGAAATGGCGTGTAAAATGCACTATTAAACTTCTAGGGTAGGGCAAACAGAGACCCGATCAGATCATTTTATATTATGGTTAATTTAAGAATTCAGCAAAATTCTATCACATTTGTTCAATTCACGTCGGTCCTATTTCAGATAGCGTACTGGGCTAGGCGGCTTCTTAAAGCGCGTGGAATGGCCAGTAAAATGCACTATATAAACTTCTATCATAGGGCAATCAGAGAACCGATTAGATCATTTTATGTTATGGTTAATTTAAGAATTCAGCAAAATTCTGTCACAATTGTTCAATTTACGTCGTTCCTATTTCAGAAAGCGTACTGGGCTAGGCGGCATCTTAAAGCGCGACGAATGGTGAGTAAAATGCACTATATAAACTTCTATGATAGGGCAATCAGAGACCAGATTAGATCATTTTATATTTTGGTTAATAAAAGAATTCAGCGAAATTCTATCACATTTGTTCAATTTACGTCGCTCCTATTTCCGATAGCGTATTGGGCTAAGCGGCATCTCAAAGCGCATGAAATGGCGAGTAAAATGCACTATTAAACTTCTAGGGTAATGCAAACAGAGACCCGATTAGATCATTTTATAATACGGTTAATGTAAGAATGCAGCGTAATTCTATCACATTTGTTCAATTTACGTCGCTGATATTTCAGATAGCGTATTGGGCTGAGCGGCATCTCAAAGCGCATGAAATGACGAGTAAAATGCACTATTAAACTTCTAGGGTAGGGCAAACAGAGACCCGATTAGATCATTTTATGTTACGTTTAATTTAAGAATTCAGCAAAATTCTATCAGAATTGTTCAATTTACGTCGCTCCTATTTCAGATAGCGTACTGGGCTTGGCTGCATCTTAAAGCGCGTGGAAGGGCGATTAAATGCACTACTAAACTTCTATGATACGGCAATCAGAGAGCCGATTAGATCATTTTATATTTTGGTTAATATAAGGATTCAGCGAAATTCTATCACATTTGTTCAATTTACGTCGCTCCTATTTCAGATAGCTAATTGGGCAAAGCGGCATCTCAAAGCGCATGAAATGGCGAGTAAAATGCACTATTAAACTTCTAGGGTAAGGCAAACAGAGACCCGATTAGAACATTTTACATTAAAGTTAATATAAGAATTCAGCGAAAGTCTCTCACATATGGTCAATTTACGTCGCTGATATTTCAGATAGCGTATTGGGCTAAGCGGCATCTCAATGAGCATGAAATGGCGAGTAAAATGCACTATTAAACTTCTAGGATAAGGCAAACAGAGACCCGATTCGATCATTTTATATTACGGTTAATATAAGAATGCAGCGTAATTCTATCACATTTGTTCAACGTACGTCGCTCCTATTTCAGATAGCGTTCTGGGCTAGGCGGCATCTTAAAGCGCGTCGAATGGTGGGTAAAATGCACTATTAATCTTCTATGATAGGGCTATCAGAGACCCGATTAGATCATTTTATATTTTGGTTAATATAAGAATTCAGCGAAATTCTATCACATTTGTTCAACTTACGTCGCTCCTATTTCAGATAGCGTATCGGGCTAAGCGGCATCTCAAAGCGCATGAAATGACGAGTGAAATGCACTATTAATCTTCAAGGGTAGGGCGAACAGAGACCCGATTAGAACATTTTACATTAAGGTTAATATAAGAATTCAGCGAAATTCTCTCACATTTGTTCAATTTACGTCGCTCCTGTTTCAGATAGCTTATTGGGCAAAGCGGCATCTCAAAGCGCAAGAAATGGCGAGTAAAATGCACTATTAAACTTCTAGGGTACGGCGAACAAAGATCCGATTAGAACATTTTACATCGAGGTTAATATAAGAATTCAGCGAAATTCTATCACATTTGTTCAATTTACGTCGCTCATATTTCAGATAGCGTATTGGGCTAAGCGGCATCTGAAAGCTCACGAAATGGCGAGTAAAATGCCCTATTAAACTTCTAGGATGAGGCAAACAGAGACCCGATTAGATCATGTGATATTACGGTTAATATAAGAACTCAGCGAAACTCTATCATATTTCTTCGATTTGCGTCGCTCCTATTTCAGATAGCGTACTGGGCTAAGCGGCATCTTAAAGCGCGTGGATTGGCGAGTAGAATGCTCTATTAAACTTCTATGGTAGGGCGAACAGAGACCCGATTAGATCATTTCATATTATGGTTTATTTAAGAATTCAGAAAAATTCTATCACATTTGTTCAATTTACGTCGCTCCTATTTCACATAGCTTATTGGGCTGAGCGGCATCTCAAAGCGCATGAAATGACGAGTGAAATGCACTATTAAACTTCTCGGGTTGGGCGAACAAAGACCCGATTAGATCATTTTACATTAAGATTATTATAAGAACTCAGCGAAATTCTATCACATTTGTTCAATCTACGTCGCTCCTATATCAGATAGCGTATTGGGCTAAGCGGCATCTCAAAGCGCATGAAATGACGAGTGAAAGGCACTATTAAACTTCTAGGATAAGGCAAACAGAGACCCGATTACATCATTTTACATTAAGGTTAATATAAGAATTCAGGGAAATTCTATCACATTTGTTCAATTTACGTCGCTGATATTTCAGATAGCGTATTGGGCTAAGCGGCATCTCAAAGCGCAAGAAATGGCGAGTAAAATGCACTATTAAACTTCTAGGATAAGGCAAACAGAGACTCGATTAGATCATTTGATATTACGGTTAATATAAGAATTCAGCGTAATTCTATCACATTTGTTCAACTTACGTCGCTCCTATTTCAGATAGCGTACTGGGATAGGCGGCATCTTAAAGCGCGTGGAATGGCGAGTAAAATGCACTATTAAACTTCTATGATAGGGCTATCAGAGACCCGATTAGATCATTTTATATTTTGGTTATTATAAGAATCCAGCGAAATTCTATCACATTCGTTCAATTTACGTCGCTCCTATTTCAGATAGCGTATTGGGCTAAGCGCCATCTCAAAGCGCATGAAATGGCGAGTAAAATGCAGTATTAAACTTCTAGTGTAGGGCAAACAGAGACCCGATTAGATCATTTCATATTATGGTTAATTTGAGAATTCAGCCAAATTCAATCACATTTGTTCAATTTACGTCGCTCCTATTTCAGATAGCGTACTGGGCTAGGCGGAATCTTAAAGCGCGTGGATTGGGGAGTAGAAGGCACTATTAAACTTCTATGATAGGGCAATCAGTGACCCGATTAGATCATTTTATATTACGGTTAAT
The DNA here is from genome assembly GCA_916610135.2 of Macropis europaea. Classification (NCBI taxonomy): domain Eukaryota; kingdom Metazoa; phylum Arthropoda; class Insecta; order Hymenoptera; family Melittidae; genus Macropis; species Macropis europaea. The sequence goes on along the minus strand of CAKAJE020001827.1, from coordinate 181,500 downwards.
ATAAGGATTCAGGGAAATTCTATCACATTTGTTCAATTTACGTCGCTCCTATTTCAGATAGCGTATTGGGCTAAGCGCCATCTCAAAGCGCATGAAATGGCGAGCAAAGTGCACCATTAAACTTCTAGGGTAGGGCAAACAATGGCCCGATTAGATAATTTTATATTACGGTTAATATAATAATTCAGCGTAATTCTATCACATTTGTGCAACTTACGTCGCTCCTATTTCAGATAGCGTACTGGGCTAAGCGGCATCTTAAAGTGCGTGGATTGGCGAGTAGAATGCACTATTAAACTTCTATGATAGGGCAATCAGAGACCCGATTAGATCATTTTATATTTTGGTTAATATAAGAATTCAGCGAAATTCTATCACAATTGTTCTATTTACGTCGCTCCTATTTCAGATAGCGTATTGGGCTAAGCGGCATCTCAAAGCGCATGAAATGGCGAGTGAAATGCACTATTAAACTTCTATGGTAGGGCGAACAGAGACCCGATTAGATCATTTCATATTATGGTTTATTTAAGACTTCAGAAAAATTCTATCACATTTGTTCAATTTACGTCGCTCCTATTTCAGATAGCGTATTGGGCTAAGCGGCATCACAAAGCGCATGAAATGGCGAGTAAAATGCACTATTAAGCTTCTAGGGTAGGGCAAATAGAGACCCGATTAGACCATTTTATATTACGGTTAATATAAGAATGCAGCGTAATTCTATCACATTTGTTCAACTTACGTCGCTCCTATTTCCGATAGCGTATTGGGCTAAGCGTCATCTCAAAGCGCATGAAATGGCGAGTAAAATGCACTATTAAACTTCTAGGGTAAGGCGAACTGAGACCCGTTTAGATCATTTTATATTACGGTTAATATAAGAATGCAGCGTAATTCTATCACATTTGTTCAACTTACGTCGCACCTATTTCCGATAGCGTATTGGGCTAAGCGTCATCTCAAAGCGCATGAAATGGCGAGTAAAATGCACTATTAAACTTCTAGGGTAAGGCAAACAGAGACCCGATTAGAACATTTTACATTAAAGTTAATATAAGAATTCAGCGAAAGTCTCTCACATATGGTCAATTTACGTCGCTGATATTTCAGATAGCGTATTGGGCTAAGCGGCATCTCAATGAGCATGAAATGGCGAGTAAAATGCACTATTAAACTTCTAGGATAAGGCAAACAGAGACCCGATTCGATCATTTTATATTACGGTTAATATAAGAATGCAGCGTAATTCTATCACATTTGTTCAACGTACGTCGCTCCTATTTCAGATAGCGTTCTGGGCTAGGCGGCATCTTAAAGCGCGTCGAATGGTGGGTAAAATGCACTATTAATCTTCTATGATAGGGCTATCAGAGACCCGATTAGATCATTTTATATTTTGGTTAATATAAGAATTCAGCGAAATTCTATCACATTTGTTCAACTTACGTCGCTCCTATTTCAGATAGCGTATCGGGCTAAGCGGCATCTCAAAGCGCATGAAATGACGAGTGAAATGCACTATTAATCTTCAAGGGTAGGGCGAACAGAGACCCGATTAGAACATTTTACATTAAGGTTAATATAAGAATTCAGCGAAATTCTCTCACATTTGTTCAATTTACGTCGCTCCTGTTTCAGATAGCTTATTGGGCAAAGCGGCATCTCAAAGCGCAAGAAATGGCGAGTAAAATGCACTATTAAACTTCTAGAGTACGGCGAACAAAGATCCGATTAGAACATTTTACATCGAGGTTAATATAAGAATTCAGCGAAATTCTATCACATTTGTTCAATTTACGTCGCTCATATTTCAGATAGCGTATTGGGCTAAGCGGCATCTGAAAGCTCACGAAATGGCGAGTAAAATGCCCTATTAAACTTCTAGGATAAGGCAAACAGAGACCCGATTAGATCATGTGATATTACGGTTAATATAAGAACTCAGCGAAACTCTATCATATTTCTTCAATTTGCGTCGCTCCTATTTCAGATAGCGTACTGGGCTAAGCGGCATCTTAAAGCGCGTGGATTGGCGAGTAGAATGCTCTATTAAACTTCTATGGTAGGGCGAACAGAGACCCGATTAGATCATTTCATATTATGGTTTATTTAAGAATTCAGAAAAATTCTATCACATTTGTTCAATTTACGTCGCTCCTATTTCACATAGCTTATTGGGCTGAGCGGCATCTCAAAGCGCATGAAATGACGAGTGAAATGCACTATTAAACTTCTCGGGTTGGGCGAACAAAGACCCGATTAGATCATTTTACATTAAGATTATTATAAGAATTCAGCGAAATTCTATCACATTTGTTCAATCTACGTCGCTCCTATATCAGATAGCGTATTGGGCTAAGCGGCATCTCAAAGCGCATGAAATGACGAGTGAAAGGCACTATTAAACTTCTAGGATAAGGCAAACAGAGACCCGATTACATCATTTTACATTAAGGTTAATATAAGAATTCAGGGAAATTCTATCACATTTGTTCAATTTACGTCGCTGATATTTCAGATAGCGTATTGGGCTAAGCGGCATCTCAAAGCGCAAGAAATGGCGAGTAAAATGCACTATTAAACTTCTAGGATAAGGCAAACAGAGACTCGATTAGATCATTTGATATTACGGTTAATATAAGAATTCAGCGTAATTCTATCACATTTGTTCAACTTACGTCGCTCCTATTTCAGATAGCGTACTGGGATAGGCGGCATCTTAAAGCGCGTGGAATGGCGAGTAAAATGCACTATTAAACTTCTATGATAGGGCTATCAGAGACCCGATTAGATCATTTTATATTTTGGTTATTATAAGAATCCAGCGAAATTCTATCACATTCGTTCAATTTACGTCGCTCCTATTTCAGATAGCGTATTGGGCTAAGCGCCATCTCAAAGCGCATGAAATGGCGAGTAAAATGCACTATTAAACTTCTAGTGTAGGGCAAACAGAGACCCGATTAGATCATTTCATATTATGGTTAATTTGAGAATTCAGCCAAATTCAATCACATTTGTTCAATTTACGTCGCTCCTATTTCAGATAGCGTACTGGGCTAGGCGGAATCTTAAAGCGCGTGGATTGGGGAGTAGAATGCACTATTAAACTTCTATGATAGGGCAATCAGTGACCCGATTAGATCATTTTATATTACGGTTAATATAAGGATTCAGGGAAATTCTATCACATTTGTTCAATTTACGTCGCTCCTATTTCAGATAGCGTATTGGGCTAAGCGCCATCTCAAAGCGCATGAAATGGCGAGCAAAGTGCACCATTAAACTTCTAGGGTAGGGCAAACAATGGCCCGATTAGATAATTTTATATTACGGTTAATATAATAATTCAGCGTAATTCTATCACATTTGTGCAACTTACGTCGCTCCTATTTCAGATAGCGTACTGGGCTAAGCGGCATCTTAAAGTGCGTGGATTGGCGAGTAGAATGCACTATTAAACTTCTATGATAGGGCAATCAGAGACCCGATTAGATCATTTTATATTTTGGTTAATATAAGAATTCAGCGAAATTCTATCACAATTGTTCTATTTACGTCGCTCCTATTTCAGATAGCGTATTGGGCTAAGCGGCATCTCAAAGCGCATGAAATGGCGAGTGAAATGCACTATTAAACTTCTATGGTAGGGCGAACAGAGACCCGATTAGATCATTTCATATTATGGTTTATTTAAGACTTCAGAAAAATTCTATCACATTTGTTCAATTTACGTCGCTCCTATTTCAGATAGCGTATTGGGCTAAGCGGCATCACAAAGCGCATGAAATGGCGAGTAAAATGCACTATTAAGCTTCTAGGGTAGGGCAAATAGAGACCCGATTAGACCATTTTATATTACGGTTAATATAAGAATGCAGCGTAATTCTATCACATTTGTTCAACTTACGTCGCTCCTATTTCCGATAGCGTATTGGGCTAAGCGTCATCTCAAAGCGCATGAAATGGCGAGTAAAATGCACTATTAAACTTCTAGGGTAAGGCGAACTGAGACCCGTTTAGATCATTTTATATTACGGTTAATATAAGAATGCAGCGTAATTCTATCACATTTGTTCAACTTACGTCGCACCTATTTCCGATAGCGTATTGGGCTAAGCGTCATCTCAAAGCGCATGAAATGGCGAGTAAAATGCACTATTAAACTTCTAGGGTAAGGCAAACAGAGACCCGATTAGAACATTTTACATTAAGGTTAATATAAGAGTTCAGCGAAAGTCTCTCACATTTGTTCAATTTACGTCGCTGATATTTCAGATAGCGTATTGGGCTAAGCGGCAGCTCAATGCGCATGAAATGGCGAGTAAAATGCACTATTAAACTTCTAGGATAAGGCAAACAGAGACCCGATTCGATCATTTTATATTACGGTTAATATAAGAATTCAGCGAAATTCTATCACATTTGTTCAACTTACGTCGCTCCTATTTCAGATAGCGTATTGGGCTAAGCGGCATCTCAAAGCGCATGAAATGACGAGTGAAATGCACTATTAATCTTCAAGGGTAGGGCGAACAGAGACCCGATTAGAACATTTTACATTAAGGTTAATATAAGAATTCAGCGAAATTCTCTCACATTTGTTCAATTTACGTCGCTCCTATTTCAGATAGCTTATTGGGCAAAGCGGCATCTCAAAGCGCAAGAAATGACGAGTAAAATGCACTATTAAACTTGTAGGGTACGGCGAACAAAGATCCGAGTAGACCATGTTACATTAAGGTTAATATAAGAATTCAGCGAAATTCTATCACATTTGTTCAATTTACGTCGCTCATATTTCAGATAGAATATTGGGCTAAGCGGCATCTGAAAGCGCACGAAATGGCGAGTAAAATGCCCTATTAAACTTCTGGGGTAGGGCAAACAGAGACCCGATAAGATCATTTTATATTATGGTTAATTTAAGAATTCAGCGTAATTCTATCACATTTGTTCAACTTACGTCGCTCCTATTTCAGATAGCGTACTGGGCTAGGCGGCATCTTAAAGCGCGTGGAATGGCGAGTAAAATGCACTATTAAACTTCTATGATAGGGCAATCAGAGAACCGATTACATCATTTTATGTTTTGGTTAATATAAGAATTCAGCGAAATTCTATCACATTTGTTCAATTTACGTCGCTCCTATTTCAGATAGCTTATTGGGCTAAGCGGCATCTCAAAGCGCATGAAATGACGAGTGAAATGCACTGTTAAACTTCTATGATAGGGCAATCAGAGACCCGATTAGATCATTTTATATTTTGTTTAATATAAGATTTCAGGGAAATTCTATCACATTTGTTCAATTTACGTCGCTCCTATTTCAGATAGCTTATTGGGCTAAGCGGCATCTGAAGGCGCATGAAATGGCGAGTAAAATGCACTATTAAACTTCTAGGGTTGGGCAAACAGAGACCCGACTAGACCATTTTATATTATGGTTTATTTAATATGTCAGCAAAATTTTATCACATTTGTTCAATTTACGTCGCTCTTATTTCAGATAGCGTACTGGGCTAGGCGGCATCTTAAAGCGCGTGGAATGGCGAGTAAAATGCACTATTAAACTTCAAGGGTAGGGCAATCAGAGACCCGATTAGATCATTTTATGTTTTGGTTAATATAAGAATTCAACGAAATTCTATCACATTTGTTCAATTTACGTCGCTCCTATTACAGATAGCTTATTGGGCTTAGCGGCATCTCAAAGCGCATGAAATGACGAGTGGAATGCACGATTAAACTTCTAGGGTAGGGCAAATAGAGACCCGATTAGATTATTTTATATTATGATTAATTTGAGAATTCAACGAAATTCTATCACATTTGTTCAATTTACGTCGCTCCTATTAAAGATAGCGTATTGGGCTTAGCGGCATCTCAAAGCGCATGAAATGACGAGTCAAATGCACTATTAAACTTATAGGCTAGGGCGACCAGAGACCCGATTAGAGCATTTTACATTATGGTTAATTTAAGAATTCAGCGAAATTCTATCACATTTGTTCAATTTACGTCGCTCCTATTTCAGATAGCGTATTGGGCTAAGCGGCATCTGAAAGCGCATGAAATGGCGAGTAAAATGCATTATTAAACTTCTAGGGTAGGGCAAACAAAGACCCGATTAAATCATTTTATATTATGGTTAATTTAAGAATTCAGCGAAATTCTATCACATTTGTTCAATTTACGTCGCTCCTATTTCAGATAGCGTACTGGGCTAAGCGGCATCTCAAAGCGCATGAAATGGCGAATAAAATGCACTATTAAACTTCTATGATAGGGCAATCAGAGACCCGATTAGATCATTTTGTATTTTGGTTAATATAAGAATTCAGCGAAATTCTATCACATTTGTTCAATTTACGTCGCTCCTATTTCAGATAGCGTATTGGGCTAAGCGTCATCTCAAAGCGCATGGATTGACGAGTGAAATGCTCTTTAAACTTCTAGGGTAGGGCGTACAGAAACACGAATAGATCATTTTATATTACGGTTAATATAAGAATTCAGCGTAATTCTATCACATTTGTTCAACTTACGTCGCTCCTATTTCAGATAGCGTACTGGGCTAGGCGGCATCTCAAAGCGCGCGGAATGGCGAGTAAAATGCACTATTAAACTTCTATGATAGGGCAATCAGAGACCCGATTAGATCATTTTGTATTTTGGTTAATATAAGAATTCAGCGAAATTCTATCACATTGGTTCAATTTACGTCGCTCCTATTTCAGATAGCGTATTGGGCTAAGCGGCATCTCAATGCGCATGAAATGGCGAGTAAAATGCACTATTAAACTTCAAGGGTAGGGCAATCAGAGACCCGATTAGAGCATTTTATATTTTGGTTAATATAAGAATTCAGCGACATTCTATCACATTTGTTCAATTTACGTAGCACCTATTTCAGATGGCGTCCTGGGCTAGGCGGCATCTTAAAGCGCGTGGAATGGCGAGTAAAATGCACTATTAAACTTCTATGATAGGGCAGTCAGAGAACCGATTACATCATTTTATGTTTTGGTTAATATAAGAATTCAGCAAAATTCTATCACATTTGTTCAACTTACGTCGCTCCTATTTCAGATAGCGTATTGGGCTAAGCGGCATCTCAAAGCGCATGAAATGGCGAACAAAATGCACTATTAAACATCTAGGCTAGGGCGAACAGAGACCAGATTAGATCATTTTATATTTTGGTTAATATAAGAATTCTGCGAAATTCTATCACATTTGTTCAATTTACGTCGCTCGTATTACGGATGGCGTATTGGGCTAAGCGGTATCTCAAAGCGCATGAAATGGCGAGTATAATGCACTATTAAACTTCTAGGATAAGGCAAACAGAGACCCGATTAGATCATTTTATATTATGGTTAATATAAGAATGCAGCGTAATTCTATCACATTTGTTCAACTTACGCCGCTCCTATTTCAGATATCGTACTCGGCTAGGCGGCATCTTAAAGCGTGTGGAATGGTGAGTAAAATGCGCTATTAAACTTCTAGGCTAGGGCGAACAGAGACCCGATTAGATCATTTTACGTTATGGTTCATAAAAGAATTCAGCGAAATTCTATCACATTTGTTCTACTTACGTCCCTCCTATTTCAGATAGCGTATTGGGATAAGCGGCATCTCAAAGCGCATGAAATGGCGAGTAAAATGCACTATTAAACTTCTAGGGTTGGGCATACAGAGACCCGACTAGATCATTTTATATTATGGTTAATTTAATATGTCAGCAAAATTTTATCACATTTGTTCAATTTACGTCGCTCTTATTTCCGATAGCGTACTGGGCTAGGCGGCATCTTAAAGCGCGTGGAATGGCGAGTAAAATGCACTATTAAACTTCTAGGGTAGGGCAATCAGAGACACGATTAGATCATTTTATGTTTTGGTTAATATAAGAATGCAGAGTAATTCTATCACATTTGTTCAACTTACGTCGCTCCTATTTCCGATAGCGTATTGGGCTAAGCGTCTTCTCAAAGCGCATGAAATGGCGAGTAAAATGCACTATTAAACTTCTAGGGTAAGGCAAACAGAGACCCGATTAGAACATTTTACATTAAGGTTAATATAAGAGTTCAGCGAAAGTCTCTCACATTTGTTCAATTTACGTAGCTGATATTTCAGATAGCGTATTGGGCTAAGCGGCAGCTCAATGCGCATGAAATGGCGAGTAAAATGCACTATTAAACTTCTAGGATAAGGCAAACAGAGACCCGATTCGATCATTTTATATTACGGTTAATATAAGAATTCAGCGTAATTCTATCACATTTGTTCAACGTACGTCGCTCCTATTTCAGATAGCGTACTGGGCTAGGCGGCATCTTAAAGCGCGTGGAATGGCGAGTAAAATGCACTATTAAACTTCTATGATAGGGCAATCAGAGAACCGATTACATCATTTTATGTTTTGGTTAATATAAGAATTCAGCGAAATTCTATCACATTTGTTCAATTTACGTCGCTCCTATTTCAGATAGCGTATTGGGCTAAGCGGCATCTCCAAGCGCATGAAATGGCGAGTAAAATGCACTATTAAACTTCTAGGATAAGGCAAACAGAGACCCGATTAGATCATTTTATATTGCGGTTAATATAAGATTTCAGCGTAACTCTGTCACATTTGTTCAACTTACGTAGCACCTATTTCAGATAGCGTCCTGGGCTAGGCGGCATCTTAAAGCGCGTGGAATGGCGAGTAAAATGCACTATTAAACTTCTATGATACGGCAATCAGAGAACCGATTACATCATTTTATGTTTTGGTTAATATAAGAATTCAGCGAAATTCTATCACATTTGTTCAATTTACGTCGCTCCTATTTCAGATAGCGTATTGGGCTAAGCGGCATCTCAAAGCGCATGGATTGACGAGTGAAATGCTCGTTAAACTTCTAGGGTAGGGCGAACAGAAACACGAATAGATCATTTTATATTACGGTTAATATAAGAATTCAGCGTAATTCTACCACATTTGTTCAACTTACGTCGCTCCTATTTCAGATAGCGTACTGGGCTAGGCGGCATCTCAAAGCGCGTGGAAGGGCGAGTAAAATGCACTACTAAACTTCTAGGGTAGGCAAACAGAGACCCGATTAGATCATTTTATATTATGGTTAAATTAAGAATTCAGGGAAATTCTATCACATTTGTTTCATTTACGTCGGTCCTATTTCAGATAGCGTATTGGGCTATGCGGCATCTCACAGCGCATGAAATGGCGAGTAAAATGCACTATTAAACTTCTAGTGTAGGGCAATCAGAGACCCGATTAGATCATTTTATATTATGCTTAATTTAACAATTCAGCAAAATTCTATCACATTTGTTCAATTTACGTAGTTCCTATTGCAGATAGCATACTGGGCTAGGCGGTATCTTAAAGCGCGCGGAATGGCGAGTAAAATGCACTATTAAACTTCTATGATAGGGCAATCAGAGACCCGATTAGATCATTTTATATTTTGGTTAATATAAGAATTCAGCGAAATTCTATCACATTGGTTCAATTTACGTCGCTCCTATTTCAGATAGCGTATTGGGCTAAGCGGCATCTCAATGCGCATGAAATGGCGAGTAAAATGCACTATTAAACTTCAAGGGTAGGGCAATCAGAGACCCGATTAGATCATTTTATATTTTGGTTAATATAAGAATTCAGCGACATTCTATCACATTTGTTCAATTTACGTCGCTCCTATTTCAGATAGCGTATTGGTCTAAGCGGCATCTCCAAGCGCATGAAATGGCGAGTAAAATGCACTATTAAACTTCTAGGATTAGGCAAACAGAGACCCGATTAGATCATTTTATATTGCGGTTAATATAAGAATTCAGCGTAACTCTGTCACATTTGTTCAACTTACGTAGCTCCTATTTCAGATAGCGTCCTGGGCTAGGCGGCATCTTAAAGCGCGTGGAATGGCGAGTAAAATGCACTATTAAACTTCTATGATAGGGCAATCAGAGAACCGATTACATCATTTTATGTTTTGGTTAATATAAGAATTCAGCGAAATTCTATCACATTTGTTCAATTTACGTCGCTCCTATTTCAGATAGCGTATTGGGCTAAGCGGCATCTCCAAGCGCATGAAATGGCGAGTAAAATGCACTATTAAACTTCTAGGATAAGGCAAACAGAGACCCGATTAGATCATTTTATATTGCGGTTAATATAAGATTTCAGCGTAACTCTGTCACATTTGTTCAACTTACGTAGCACCTATTTCAGATAGTGTCCTGGGCTAGGCGGCATCTTAAAGCGCGTGGAATGGCGAGTAAAATGCACTATTAAACTTCTATGATAGGGCAATCAGAGAACCGATTACATCATTTTATGTTTTGGTTAATATAAGAATTCAGCGAAATTCTATCACATTTGTTCAATTTACGTCGCTCCTATTTCAGATAGCTTATTGGGCTTAGCGGCATCTCAAAGCGCATGAAATGACGAGTGAAATGCACGATTAAACTTCTAGGGTAGGGCAAATAGAGACCCGATTAGATTATTTTATATTATGGTTAATTTGAGAATTCTGCGAAATTCTATCACATTTGCTCAATTTACGTCGCTCCTATTAAAGATAGCGTATTGGGCTTAGCGGCATCTCAAAGCGCATGAAATGACGAGTCAAATGCACTATTAAACTTATAGGCTAGGGCGAACAGAGACCCGATTAGATCATTTTACATTATGGTTAATTTAAGAATTCAGCGAAATTCTATCACATTTGTTCAATTTACGTCGCTCCTATTTCAGATAGCGTATTGGGCTAAGCGGCATCTCCAAGCGCATGAAATGGCGAGTAAAATGCACTATTAAACGTCTAGTGTAGGGCAATCAGAGACCCGATTAGATCATTTTATATTATGCTTAATTTAAGAATTCAGCAAAATTCTATCACATTTGTACAACTTACGTAGTTCCTATTTCAGATAGCAGACTGGGCTATGCGGTATCTTAAAGCGCGCGGAATGGCGAGTAAAATGCACTATTAAACTTCTATGATAGGGCAATCAGAGACCCGATTTGATCATTTTGTATTTTGGTTAATATAAGAATTCAGCGAAATTCTATCACATTTGTTCAATTTACGAAGCTCCTATTTCAGATAGCGTATTGGGCTAAGCGGCATCTCAAAGCGCATGAAATGGCGAGTAAAATGCACAATTAAACTTCTAGGATAAGGCAAACAGAGACCCGATTAGCTCATTTTATATTGCGGTTAATTTAAGATTTCAGCGTAACTCTGTCACATTTGTGCAACTTACGTAGCTCCTATTTCAGATAGCATCCTGGGCTAGGCGGCATCTTAAAGCGCGTGGAATGGCGAGTAAAATGCACTATTAAACTTCTATGATAGGGCAATCAGAGAACCGATTACATCATTTTATGTTTTGGTTAATATAAGAATTCAGCGAAATTCTATCACATTTGTTCAATTTACGTCGCTCCTATTTCAGATAGCGTATTGGGCTAAGCGGCATCTCAAAGCGCATGGAATGGCGAGTAAAATGCACTATTAAACTTCTATGATAGGGCAATCAGAGACCCGATTAGATCATTTGATATTTTGGTTAATATAAAAATTCAGGGAAATTCTATCACATTTGTTCAATTTACGTCGCTCCTATTTCAAATAGCGCACTCGGATAGGCGGCATCTTAAAGCGCGTGGAATGGCGAGTAAAATGCACTATTAAACTTCTATGATAGGGCAATGAGAGACCCGATTAGATCATTTGATATTATGGTTAATATAAGAATTCAGCGAAATTCTATCACATTTGTTCAATTTACGTCGCTCCTATTTCAGATAGCGTATTGGGCTAAGCGGCATCTCAAAGCGCATGAAATGGCGAGTAAAATGCACTATTAAACTTCTATGATAGGGCAATCAGAGAGCCGATTAGATCATTTTATATTTTGGTTAATATAAGAATTCAGCGACATTCTATCACATTTGTTCAATTTACGTCGCTCCTATTTCAGATAGCGTATTGGGCTAAGCGGCATCTCAATGCGCATGAAATGGCGAGTAAAATGCACTATTAAACTTCAAGGGTAGGGCAAACAGAGACGCGATTAAATCATTTTATATTGCGGTTAATATAAGAATTCAGCGTAACTCTGTCACATTTGTTCAACTTACGTAGCTCCTATTTCAGATAGCGTCCTGGGCTAGGCGGCATCTTAAAGCGCGTGGAATGGCGAGTAAAATGCACTATTAAACTTCTATGATAGGGCAATCAGAGAACCGATTACATCATTTTATGTTTTGGTTAATATAAGAATTCAGCGAAATTCTATCACATTTGTTCAATTTACGTCGCTCCTATTTCAGATAGCGTATTGGGCTAAGCGGCATCTCCAAGCGCATGAAATGGCGAGTAAAATGCACTATTAAACTTCTAGGATAAGGCAAACAGAGACCCGATTAGATCATTTTATATTGCGGTTAATATAAGATTTCAGCGTAACTCTGTCACATTTGTTCAACTTACGTAGCACCTATTTCAGATAGCGTCCTGGGCTAGGCGGCATCTTAAAGCGCGTGGAATGGCGAGTAAAATGCACTATTAAACTTCTATGATAGGGCAATCAGAGAACCGATTACATCATTTTATGTTTTGGTTAATATAAGAATTCAGCGAAATTCTATCACATTTGTTCAATTTACGTCGCTCCTATTTCTGATAGCTTATTGGGCTTAGCGGTATCTCAAAGCGCATGAAATGACGAGTGAAATGCACGATTAAACTTCTAGGGTAGGGCAAATAGAGACCCGATTAGATTATTTTATATTATGGTTAATTTGAGAATTCAGCGAAATTCTATCACATTTGCTCAATTTACGTCGCTCCTATTAAAGATAGCGTATTGGGCTTAGCGGCATCTCAAAGCGCATGAAATGACGAGTCAAATGCACTATTAAACTTATAGGCTAGGGCGAACAGAGACCCGATTAGATCATTTTACATTATGGTTAATTTAAGAATTCAGCGAAATTCTATCACATTTGTTCAATTTACGTCGCTCCTATTTCAGATAGCGTATTGGGCTAAGCGGCATCTCCAAGCGCATGAAATGGCGAGTAAAATGCACTACTAAACGTCTAGTGTAGGGCAATCAGAGACCCGATTAGATCATTTTATATTATGCTTAATTTAAGAATTCAGCAAAATTCTATCACATTTGTTCAACTTACGTAGTTCCTATTTCAGATAGCATACTGGGCTAGGCGGTACCTTAAAGCGCGCGGAATGGCGAGTAAAATGCACTATTAAACTTCTATGATAGGGCAATCAGAGACCCGATTAGATCATTTTGTATTTTGGTTAATATAAGAATTCAGCGAAATTCTATCACATTTGTTCAATTTACGTCGCTCCTATTTCAGATAGCGTATTGGGCTAAGCGGCATCTCAAAGCGCATGGATTGACGAGTGAAATGCTCGTTAAACTTCTAGGGTAGGGCGAACAGAAACACGAATAGATCATTTTATATTACGGTTAATATAAGAATTCAGCGTAATTCTACCACATTTGTTCAACTTACGTCGCTCCTATTTCAGATAGCGTACTGGGCTAGGCGGCATCTCAAAGCGCGTGGAAGGGCGAGTAAAATGCACTACTAAGCTTCTATGATAGGGCAATCAGAGACCCGATTACATCATTTTATATTTTGGTTATTATAAGAATTCAGCGAAATTCTATCACATTTGTTCAATTTACGTCGCTAATATTTCAGATAGCGTATTGGGCTAAGCGTCATCACAAAGCGCAAGTAATGGCAGGTAAAATGCACTATTAAACTTCTAGGGTAGGGCAAACAGAGACCCGATTAGATCATTTTATATTATGGTTAAATTAAGAATTCAGGGAAATTCTATCACATTTGTTTCATTTACGTCGGTCCTATTTCAGATAGCGTATTGGGCTATGCGGCATCTCACAGCGCATGAAATGGCGAGTAAAATGCACTATTAAACTTCTAGTGTAGGGCAATCAGAGACCCGATTAGATCATTTGATATTATGGTTAATATAAGAATTCAGCGAAATTCTATCACATTTGTTCAATTTACGTCGCTCCTATTTCAGATAGCGTATTGGGCTAAGCGGCATCTCAAAGCGCATGAAATGGCGAGTAAAATGCACTATTAAACTTCTATGATAGGGCAATCAGAGAGCCGATTAGATCATTTTATATTTTGGTTAATATAAGAATTCAGCGACATTCTATCACATTTGTTCAATTTACGTCGCTCCTATTTCAGATAGCGTATTGGGCTAAGCGGCATCTCAATGCGCATGAAATGGCGAGTAAAATGCACTATTAAACTTCAAGGGTAGGGCAAACAGAGACGCGATTAAATCATTTTATATTGCGGTTAATATAAGAATTCAGCGTAACTCTGTCACATTTGTTCAACTTACGTAGCTCCTATTTCAGATAGCGTCCTGGGCTAGGCGGCATCTTAAAGCGCGTGGAATGGCGAGTAAAATGCACTATTAAACTTCTATGATAGGGCAATCAGAGAACCGATTACATCATTTTATGTTTTGGTTAATATAAGAATTCAGCGAAATTCTATCACATTTGTTCAATTTACGTCGCTCCTATTTCAGATAGCGTATTGGGCTAAGCGGCATCTCCAAGCGCATGAAATGGCGAGTAAAATGCACTATTAAACTTCTAGGATAAGGCAAACAGAGACCCGATTAGATCATTTTATATTGCGGTTAATATAAGATTTCAGCGTAACTCTGTCACATTTGTTCAACTTACGTAGCACCTATTTCAGATAGCGTCCTGGGCTAGGCGGCATCTTAAAGCGCGTGGAATGGCGAGTAAAATGCACTATTAAACTTCTATGATAGGGCAATCAGAGAACCGATTACATCATTTTATGTTTTGGTTAATATAAGAATTCAGCGAAATTCTATCACATTTGTTCAATTTACGTCGCTCCTATTTCTGATAGCTTATTGGGCTTAGCGGCATCTCAAAGCGCATGAAATGACGAGTGAAATGCACGATTAAACTTCTAGGGTAGGGCAAATAGAGACCCGATTAGATTATTTTATATTATGGTTAATTTGAGAATTCAGCGAAATTCTATCACATTTGCTCAATTTACGTCGCTCCTATTAAAGATAGCGTATTGGGCTTAGCGGCATCTCAAAGCGCATGAAATGACGAGTCAAATGCACTATTAAACTTATAGGCTAGGGCGAACAGAGACCCGATTAGATCATTTTACATTATGGTTAATTTAAGAATTCAGCGAAATTCTATCACATTTGTTCAATTTACGTCGCTCCTATTTCAGATAGCGTATTGGGCTAAGCGGCATCTCCAAGCGCATGAAATGGCGAGTAAAATGCACTATTAAACGTCTAGTGTAGGGCAATCAGAGACCCGATTAGATCATTTTATATTATGCTTAATTTAAGAATTCAGCAAAATTCTATCACATTTGTTCAACTTACGTAGTTCCTATTTCAGATAGCATACTGGGCTAGGCGGTACCTTAAAGCGCGCGGAATGGCGAGTAAAATGCACTATTAAACTTCTATGATAGGGCAATCAGAGACCCGATTAGATCATTTTGTATTTTGGTTAATATAAGAATTCAGCGAAATTCTATCACATTTGTTCAATTTACGTCGCTCCTATTTCAGATAGCGTATTGGGCTAAGCGGCATCTCAAAGCGCATGGATTGACGAGTGAAATGCTCGTTAAACTTCTAGGGTAGGGCGAACAGAAACACGAATAGATCATTTTATATTACGGTTAATATAAGAATTCAGCGTAATTCTACCACATTTGTTCAACTTACGTCGCTCCTATTTCAGATAGCGTACTGGGCTAGGCGGCATCTCAAAGCGCGTGGAAGGGCGAGTAAAATGCACTACTAAGCTTCTATGATAGGGCAATCAGAGACCCGATTACATCATTTTATATTTTGGTTATTATAAGAATTCAGCGAAATTCTATCACATTTGTTCAATTTACGTCGCTAATATTTCAGATAGCGTATTGGGCTAAGCGTCATCACAAAGCGCAAGTAATGGCAGGTAAAATGCACTATTAAACTTCTAGGGTAGGGCAAACAGAGACCCGATTAGATCATTTTATATTATGGTTAAATTAAGAATTCAGGGAAATTCTATCACATTTGTTTCATTTACGTCGGTCCTATTTCAGATAGCGTATTGGGCTATGCGGCATCTCACAGCGCATGAAATGGCGAGTAAAATGCACTATTAAACTTCTAGTGTAGGGCAATCAGAGACCCGATTAGATCATTTTATATTATGCTTAATATAACAATTCAGCAAAATTCTATCACATTTGTTCAATTTACGTAGTTCCTATTGCAGATAGCATACTGGGCTATGCGGTATCTTAAAGCGCGCGGAATGGCGAGTAAAATGCACTATTAAACTTCTATGATAGGGCAATCAGAGAGCCGATTAGATCATTTTATATTTTGGTTAATATAAGAATTCAGCGAAATTCTATCACATTTGTTCAATTTACGAAGCTCCTATTTCAGATAGCGTATTGGGCTAAGCGGCATCTCAAAGCGCATGAAATGGCGAGTAAAATGCACAATTAAACTTCTAAGATAAGGCAAACAGAGACCCGATTAGCTCATTTTATATTGCGGTTAATTTAAGATTTCAGCGTAACTCTGTCACATTTGTGCAACTTACGTAGCTCCTATTTCAGATAGCATCCTGGGCTAGGCGGCATCTTAAAGCGCGTGGAATGGCGAGTAAAATGCACTATTAAACTTCTATGATAGGGCAATCAGAGAACCGATTACATCATTTTATGTTTTGGTTAATATAAGAATTCAGCGAAATTCTATCACATTTGTTCAATTTACGTCGCTCCTATTTCAGATAGCGTATTGGGCTAAGGGGCATCTCAAAGCGCATGGAATGGCGAGTAAAATGCACTATTAAACTTCTATGATAGGGCAATCAGAGACCCGATTAGATCATTTGATATTTTGGTTAATATAAAAATTCAGGGAAATTCTATCACATTTGTTCAATTTACGTCGCTCCTATTTCAAATAGCGTACTCGGATAGGCGGCATCTTAAAGCGCGTGGAATGGCGAGTAAAATGCACTATTAAACTTCTATGATAGGGCAATGAGAGACCCGATTAGATCATTTGATATTATGGTTAATATAAGAATTCAGCGAAATTCTATCACATTTGTTCAATTTACGTCGCTCCTATTTCAGATAGCGTATTGGGCTAAGCGGCATCTCAAAGCGCATGAAATGGCGAGTAAAATGCACTAGTAAACTTCTAGGGTAGAGCAATCAGAGACCCGATTAGATCATTTTATATTTCGTTTAATATAGGATTTCAGGGAAATTCTATCACATTTGTTCAATTTACGTAGCTCCAGTTTCAGATAGCGTATTGGGCTAAGCGGCATCTCAAAGCGCATGAAATGGCGAACAAAATGCACTATTAAACATCTAGGCTAGGGCGAACAGAGACCCGATTAGATCATTTTATATTATGGTTAAATTAAGAATTCAGGGAAATTCTATCACATTTGTTTAATTTACGTCGCTCCTATTTCAGATAGCGTATTGGGCTAAGCGGCATCTCAAAGCGCATGGAATGGCGAGTAAAATGCACTATTAAACTTCTATGATAGGGCAATCAGAGACCCGATTAGATCATTTGATATTTTGGTTAATATAAAAATTCAGGGAAATTCTATCACATTTGTTCAATTTACGTCGCTCCTATTTCAAATAGCGTACTCGGATAGGCGGCATCTTAAAGCGCGTGGAATGGCGAGTAAAATGCACTATTAAACTTCTATGATAGGGCAATCAGAGACCCGATTAGATCGTTTGATATTATGGTTAATATAAGAATTCAGCGAAATTCTATCACATTTGTTCAATTTACGTCGCTCCTATTTCAGATAGCGTATTGGGCTAAGCGGCATCTCAAAGCGCATGAAATGGCGAGTAAAATGCACTATTAAACTTCTATGATAGGGCAATCAGAGAGCCGATTAGATCATTTTATATTTTGGTTAATATAAGTATTCAGCGAAATTCTATCACATTTGTTTAATTTACGTCGCTCCTATTTCAGATAGCGTATTGGGCTAAGCGGCACCTCAAAGCGCATGAAATGGTGAGTAAAATGCACTATTAAACTTCTATGATAGGGCAATCAGAGACCCGATTAGATCATTTTACATAAAGGTTAATATAAGAATTCAGCGAAATTCTATCACATTTGTTCAATTTACGTCGTTCCTATTTCAGATACCGTACTGGGCTAGGCGACATCTTAAAGCTCGTGGAATGGCGAGTAAAATTAACTATTAAACTTCTATGATAGGGCAATCAGAGACCCGATTAGATCATTTTATATTTTGGTTAATATAAAAATTCAGGGAAATTCTATCACATTTGTTTAATTTACGTCGCTCCTATTTCAGATAGCGTATTGGGCTAAGCGGCATCTCAAAGCGCATGAAATGGCGAGTAAAATGCACTATTAAACTTCTATGATAGGGCAATCAGAGACCCGATTAGATCATTTGATATTATGGTTAATAAAAGAATTCAGCGAAATTCTATCACATTTGTTCAACTTACGTCGCTCCTATTTCAGATAGCGTATTGTGCTAAGTGGCATCTCAAAGCGCATGAAATGGCGAGTAAAATGCACTATTAAACTTCTATGATAGGACAATCAGAGACCCGATTAGATCATTTTATATTTTGTTTAATAAAAGAATTCAGCGAAATTCTATCACATTTGTTCAACTTACGTCGCTGATATTTCAGATAGCGTATTGGGCTAAGCGGCATCTCAAAGCGCATGAAATGGCGAGTAAAATGCACTAGTAAACTTCTAGGGTAGGGCAATCAGAGACCCGATTAGATCATTTTATACTATGGTTAATTTAAGAATTCAGCAAAATTCTATCACATTTGTTCAATTTACGTCGTTCCTATTTCAGATACCGTACTGGGCTAGGCGACATCTTAAAGCTCGTGGAATGGCGAGTAAAATTAACTATTAAACTTCTATGATAGAGCAATCAGAGACCCGATTAGATCATTTTATATTTTGGTTAATATAAAAATTCAGGGAAATTCTATCACATTTGTTTAATTTACGTCGCTCCTATTTCAGATAGCGTATTGGGCTAAGCGGCATCTCAAAGCGCATGAAATGGTGAGTAAAATGCACTATTAAACTTCTAGGGTAGGGCAAACAGAGACCCGATTAGATCATTTTATGTTTTGGTTAATATAAGAATTCAGCGAAATTCTATCACATTTGTTCAATTTACGTCGCTCCTATTTCAGATAGCGTATTGGGCTAAGCGGCATCTCAAAGCGCATGAAATGGCGAGTAAAATGCACTATTAAACTTCTAGGATCAGGCAAACAGAGAATCGATTATATCATTTTATATTACGGTTAATATAAGAATTCAGCGTATTTCTGTCACATTTGTTCAACTTACGTAGCTCCTATTTCAGATAGTGTATTGGGCTAAGCGGCATCTCAAAGCGCATGAAATGGTGAGTAAAATGCACTATTAAACTTCTAGGGTAGGGCAATCAGAGACCCGATTAGATCATTTTATATTTTGGTTAATATAAGAATTCAGCGAAATTCTATCACATTTGTTCAATTTACGTCGCTCCTATTTCAGATAGCGTATAGGGCTATGCGGCATCTCAACGCGCAAGAAATGGCGAGTAAAATGCACTCTTAAACTTCTATGATAGGGCAATCAGAGACCCGATTAGATCATTTTACATTTTGTTTAATATAAGATTTCAGGGAAATTCTATCACATTTGTTCAACTTACGTCGCTCCTATTTCAGATAGCGTACTGGGCTAGGCGGCATCTTAAAGAGCATGGAATGGCGAGTAAAATGCACTATTAAACTTCTATGATAGGGCAATCAGAGACCCGATTAGATCATTTTATATTTTGGTTAATATAAGAATTCAGCGAAATTCTATCACATTTGTTCAATTTACGTCGCTCCTATTTCAGATAGCGTATTGGGCTAAGCGGCATCTCAAAGCGCATGAAATGGCGAGTAAAATGCACTAGTAAACTTCTAGGGTAGAGCAATCAGAGACCCGATTAGATCATTTTATATTTCGTTTAATATAGGATTTCAGGGAAATTCTATCACATTTGTTCAATTTACGTAGCTCCAGTTTCAGATAGCGTATTGGGCTAAGCGGCATCTCAAAGCGCATGAAAATGGCGAACAAAAATGCACTATTAAACATCTAGGCTAGGGCGAACAGAGACCCGATTAGATCATTTTATATTATGGTTAAATTAAGAATTCAGGGAAATTCTATCACATTTGTTTAATTTACGTCGCTCCTATTTCAGATAGCGTATTGGGCTATGCGGCATCTCACAGCGCATGAAATGGCGAGTAAAATGCACTATTAAACTTCTAGTGTAGGGCAATCAGAGACCCGATTAGATCATTTTATATTATGCTTAATTTAAGATTTCAGCAAAATTCTATCACATTTGTTCAATTTACGTAGTTCCTATTTCAGATAGCATACTGGGCTAGGCGGTATCTTAAAGCGCGCGGAATGGCGAGTAAAATGCACTATTAAACTTCTATGATAGGGCAATCAGAGACCCGATTAGATCATTTTATATTTTGGATAATATAAGAATTCAGCGAAATTCTATCACATTGGTTCAATTTACGTCGCTCCTATTTCAGATAGCGTATTGGGCTAAGCGGCATCTCCAAGCGCATGAAATGGCGAGTTAAATGCACTATTAAACTTCTAGGATAAGGCAAACAGAGACCCGATTAGATCATTTTATATTGCGGTTAATATAAGATTTCAGCGTAACTCTGTCACATTTGTTCAACTTACGTAGCACCTATTTCAGATAGCGTCCTGGGCTAGGCGGCATCTTAAAGCGCGTGGAATGGCGAGTAAAATGCACTATTAAACTTCTATGATAGGGCAATCAGAGAACCGATTACATCATTTTATGTTTTGGTTAATATAAGAATTTAGCGAAATGCTATCACATTTGTTCAATTTACGTCGCTCCTATTTCAGATAGCTTATTGGGCTTAGCGGCATCTCAAAGCGCATGAAATGACGAGTGAAATGCACGATTAAACTTCTAGGGTAGGGCAAATAGAGACCCGATTAGATTATTTTATATTATGGTTAATTTGAGAATTCAGCGAAATTCTATCACATTTGCTCAATTTACGTCGCTCCTATTAAAGATAGCGTATTGGGCTTAGCGGCATCTCAAAGCGCATGAAATGACGAGTCAAATGCACTATTAAACTTATAGGCTACGGCGAACAGGGACCCGATTAGATCATTTTACATTATGGTTAATTTAAGAATTCAGCGAAATTCTATCACATTTGTTCAATTTACGTCGCTCCTATTTCAGATAGCGTATTGGGCTAAGCGGCATCTGAAAGCGCATGAAATGGCGAGTAAAATGCATTATTAAACTTCTAGGGTAGGGCAAACAAAGACCCGATTAAATCATTTTATATTATGGTTAATTTAAGAATTCAGCGAAATTCTATCACATTTGTTCAATTTACGTCGCTCCTATTTCAGATAGCGTATTGGGCTAAGCGGCATTTCAAAGCGCATGAAATGGCGAGTAAAATGCACTACTAAACTTCTAGGATAAGGCAAACAGAGACCCTATTAGATCATTTTATATTGCGGTTAATATAAGAATTCAGCGTAACCCTGTCACATTTGTTCAACTTACGTAGCTCCTATTTCAGATAGCGTACTGGGCTAGGCGGCATCTTAAAGCGCGTGGAATGGCGAGTAAAATGCACTATTAAACTTCTATCATAGGGCAATCAGAGACCCGATTAGATCATTTTATGTTTTGGTTAATATAAGAATTCAGCGAAATTCTATCACATTTGTTCAATTTATGTCGCTCCTATTTCAGATAGCGTATTGGGCTAAGCGGCATCTCAAAGCGCATGAAATGGCGAGTAAAATGCACTATTAAACGTCTAGTGTAGGGCAATCAGAGACCCGATTAGATCATTTTATATTATGCTTAATTTAAGAATTCAGCAAAATTCTATCACATTTGTTCAACTTACGTAGTTCCTATTTCAGATAGCAGACTGGGCTAGGCGGTATCTTAAAGCGCGCGGAATTGGCGAGTAAAATGCACTATTAAACTTCTATGATAGGGCAATCAGAGACCCGATTAGATCATTTTGTATTTTGGTTAATATAAGAATTCAGCGAAATTCTATCACATTTGTTCAATTTACGAAGCTCCTATTTCAGATAGCGTATTGGGCTAAGCGGCATCTCAAAGCGCATGAAATGGCGAGTAAAATGCACTATTAAACTTCTAGGATAAGGCAAACAGAGACCCGATTAGCTCATTTTATATTGCGGTTAATTTAAGATTTCAGCGTAACTCTGTCACATTTGTGCAACTTACGTAGCTCCTATTTCAGATAGCGTCCTGGGCTAGGCGGCATCTTAAAGCGCGTGGAATGGCGAGTAAAATGCACTATTAAACTTCTATGATAGGGCAATCAGAGAACCGATTACATCATTTTATGTTTTGGTTAATATAAGAATTCAGCGAAATTCTATCACATTTGTTCAATTCACGTCGCTCCTATTTCAGCTAGCGTATTGGGCTAAGCGGCATCTCAAAGCGCATGGAATGGCGAGTAAAATGCACTATTAAACTTCTATGATAGGGCAATCAGAGACCCGATTAGATCATTTTATATTTTGTTTAATAAAAGAATTCAGCGAAATTCTATCACATTTGTTCAACTTACGTCGCTGATATTTCAGATAGCGTATTGGGCTAAGCGGCATCTCAAAGCGCGTGAAATGGCGAGTAAAATGCACTAGTAAACTTCTAGGGTAGGGCAATCAGAGACCCGATTAGATCATTTTATACTATGGTTAATTTAAGAATTCAGCAAAATTCTATCACATTTGTTCAATTTACGTCGTTCCTATTTCAGATAGCGTACTGGGCTAGGCGGCATCTTAAAGCTCGTGGAATGGCGAGTAAAATTAACTATTAAACTTCTATGATAGGGCAATCAGAGACCCGATTAGATCATTTTATATTTTGGTTAATATAAAAATTCAGGGAAATTCTAGCACATTTGTTCAATTTACGTCGCTCCTATTTCAAATATCGTACTCGGATAGGCGGCATCTTAAAGCGCGTGGAATGGCGAGTAAAATGCACTATTAAACTTATATGATAGGGCAATCAGAGAGCCGATTAGATCATTTTATATTTTGGTTAATATAAGAATTCAGCGAAATTCTATCACATTTGTTTAATTTACGTCGCTCCTATTTCAGATACCGCATTGGGCTAAGCGGCATCTCAAAGCGCATGAAATGGTGAGTAAAATGCACTATTAAACTTCTAGGGTAGGGCAAACAGAGACCCGATTAGATCATATTACATAAAGGTTAATATAAGAATGCAGCGAAATTCTGTCACATTTGTTCAACTTACGTAGCTCCTGTTTCAGATAGCGTACTGGGCTAGGCGGCAACTTAAAGCGCGTGGAATGGCGAGTAAAAATGCACTGTTAAACTTCTATGATAGGGCAATCAGAGACCCGATTAGATCATTTTATGTTTTGGTTAATATAAGAATTCAGCGAAATTCTATCACATTTGTTCAATTTACGTCGCTCCTATTTCAGATAGCGTATTGGGCTAAGCGGCATCTCAAAGCGCATGAAATGGCGAGTAAAATGCACTATTAAACTTCTAGGATCAGGCAAACAGAGAATCGATTAGATCATTTTATATTACGATTAATATAAGAATTCAGCGTAATTCTGTCACATTTGTTCAACTTACGTAGCTCCTATTTCAGATAGCGTATTGGGCTAAGCGGCATCTCAAAGCGCATGAAATGGTGAGTAAAATGCACTATTAAACTTCTAGGGTAGGGCAATCGGAGACCCGATTAGATCATTTTATATTTTGGTTAATATAAGAATTCAGCGAAATTCTATCACATTTGTTCAATTTACGTCGCTCCTATTTCAGATAGCGTATTGGGCTATGCGGCATCTCAAAGCGCAAGAAATGGCGAGTAAAATGCACTCTTAAACTTCTATGATAGGGCAATCAGAGACCCGATTAGATCATTTTACATTTTGTTTAATATAAGATTTCAGGGAAATTCTATCACATTTGTTCAACTTACCGTCGCTCCTATTTAGTATAGCGTACTGGGCTAGGCGGCATCTTAAAGAGCATGGAATGGCGAGTAAAATGCACTATTAAACTTCTATGATAGGGCAATCAGAGACCCGATTAGATCATTTTATATTTTGGTTAATATAAGGATTCAGCGAAATTCTATCACATTTGTTCAATTTACGTCGCTCCTATTTCAGATAGCGTATTGGGCTAAGCGGCATCTCAAAGCGCATGAAATGGCGAGTAAAATGCACTAGTAAACTTCTAGGGTAGAGCAATCAGAGACCCGATTAGATCATTTTATACTATGGTTAATTTAAGAATTCAGCAAAATTCTATCACATTTGTTCAATTTACGTCGTTCCTATTTCAGATAGCGTACTGGGCTAGGCGGCATCTTAAAGCTCGTGGAATGACGAGTAAAATTAACTATTAAACTTCTATGATAGGGCAATCAGAGACCCGATTAGATCATTTTATGTTTTGGTTAATATAAGAATTCAGCGAAATTCTATCACATTTGTTCAATTTACGTCGCTCCTATTTTCAGATAGCGTATTGGGCTAAGCGGCATCTCAAAGCGCATGAAATGGCGAGTAAAATGCACTATTAAACTTCTAGGATCAGGCAAACAGAGAATCGATTAGATCATTTTATATTACGATTAATATAAGAATTCAGCGTAATTCTGTCACATTTGTTCAACTTACGTAGCTCCTATTTCAGATAGCGTATTGGGCTAAGCGGCATCTCAAAGCGCATGAAATGGTGAGTAAAATGCACTATTAAACTTCTAGGGTAGGGCAATCGGAGACCCGATTAGATCATTTTATATTTTGGTTAATATAAGAATTCAGCGAAATTCTATCACATTTGTTCAATTTACGTCGCTCCTATTTCAGATAGCGTATTGGGCTATGCGGCATCTCAAAGCGCAAGAAATGGCGAGTAAAATGCACTCTTAAACTTCTATGATAGGGCAATCAGAGACCCGATTAGATCATTTTACATTTTGTTTATATAAGATTTCAGGGAAATTCTATCACATTTGTTCAACTTACCGTCGCTCCTATTTAGTATAGCGTACTGGGCTAGGCGGCATCTTAAAGAGCATGGAATGGCGAGTAAAATGCACTATTAAACTTCTATGATAGGGCAATCAGAGACCCGATTAGATCATTTTATATTTTGGTTAATATAAGGATTCAGCGAAATTCTATCACATTTGTTCAATTTACGTCGCTCCTATTTCAGATAGCGTATTGGGCTAAGCGGCATCTCAAAGCGCATGAAATGGCGAGTAAAATGCACTAGTAAACTTCTAGGGTAGAGCAATCAGAGACCCGATTAGATCATTTTATATTTCGTTTAATATAGGATTTCAGGGAAATTTCTATCACATTTGTTCAATTTACGTAGCTCCAGTTTCAGATAGCGTATTGGGCTAAGCGGCATCTCAAAGCGCATGAAATGGCGAACAAAATGCACTATTAAACATCTAGGCTAGGGCGAACAGAGACCAGATTAGATCATTTTATATTTTGGTTAATATAAGAATTCTGCGAAATTCTATCACATTTGTTCAATTTACGTCGCTCCTATTTCAGATAGCATATTGGGCTATGCGGCATCTCAAACCGCATGAAATGGCGACTAAAATGCATTACTAAACTTCTAAGACAAGGCAAACAGAGACCCGATTAGATCATTTTATATTATGGTTAATTTAAGAATTCAGCGAAATTCTATCACATTTGTTCAATTTACGTCGCTCGTATTACGGATGGCGTATTGGGCTAAGCGGTATCTCAAAGCGCATGAAATGGCGAGTATAATGCACTATTAAACTTCTATGATAAGGCAAACAGAGACCCGATAAGATCATTTTATATTATGGTTAATATAAGAATTCAGCGTAATTCTATCACATTTGTTCAACTTACGCCGCTCCTATTTCAGATATCGTACTCGGCTAGGCGGCATCTTACAGCGTGTGGAATGGCGAGTAAAATGCGCTATTAAACTTCTAGACTAGGGCGAACAGAGACCCGATTAGATCATTTTACATTATGGTTCATAAAAGAATTCAGCGAAATTGCATCACATTTGTTCAATTTACATCGCTCCTATTTCAGATAGCGTATTGGGCTAAGCGCATATCAAAGCGCATGAAATGACGAGTAAAATGCACGATTAAACTTCTAGGGTAGGGCAAACAGAGACCCGATTAGATCATATTATTTTATGGTTATGTTTAAGAATTCAGCAAAATTCTATCACATTTGCTCAATTTACGTCGCTCCTATTTCAGATAGCGTATTGGGCTAAGCGGCATCTGAAAGCGCATGAAATGGCGAGTAAAATGCACTATTAAACTTCTAGGCTAGGGCAAACAAAGACCCGATTAAATCATTTTATATTATGGTTAATTTAAGAATTCAGCGAAATTCTATCACATTTATTCAATTTACGTCGCTCGTATTACAGATAGCGTATTGGGCTAAGCGGCATCTCAAAGCGCATGAAATGGCGAGTATAATGCACTATTAAACTTCTAGGATAAGGCAAACAGAGACCCGATTAGATCATTTTATATTATGGTTAATATAAGAATTCAGCGAAATTCTATCACATTTGTTCAATTTACGTCGCTCCTATTTTAGGTAGCATATTGGGCGAAGCGGCTTCTCAAAGCGCCTGAAATGACGAGTATAATGCACTACTATACTTCTAGGATAAGGCAAACAGAGACCCGATTAGATCATTTTATATTATGGTTAATTTAAGAATTCAGAGAAATTCTATCACAATTGTTCAATTTACGTCGCTCCTATTTCAGATAGCGTATTGGCCTAAGCGGCATCTCAAAGCGCATGAAATGGCGAGTAAAATGCACTATTAAACTTCTAGGCTAGGGCGAACAGAGACCCGATTAGATCATTTTACATTATGGTTAATAAAAGAATACAGCGAAATTCTATCACATTTGTTCAATTTACGTCGCTCCTATTTCAGATAGCGTACTGGCCTAGGCGGCATCTTAAAGCGCGTGGAATGGCGAATAAAATGCACGATTAAAGTTCTGGGCTAGGGCGAACAGAGACCCGATTTGATCATTTTACATTATGGTTAATATAAGAATTCACGGAAATTCTATCACACTTGTTCAATTTACGTCGCTCCTATTTCAGATAGCGTATTGGGCTAAGCGGCATATCAAAGCTCATGAAATGGCGAGTAAAATGCACTATTAAACTTCTAGGGTAGGGCAAACAGCGATCC
The DNA here is from genome assembly GCA_916610135.2 of Macropis europaea. NCBI lineage: Eukaryota > Metazoa > Arthropoda > Insecta > Hymenoptera > Melittidae > Macropis > Macropis europaea. The sequence goes on along the minus strand of CAKAJE020001827.1, from coordinate 153,894 downwards.
GATTAGATCATTTTATATTATGGTTAATTTAAGAATTCAGCGAAGTTGTTCAGTTTACGTCGCTCCTATTTCAGATAGCGTATTGGGCTAAGCAGCATTTCAAAGCGCATGAAATGGCGAGTGAAATGCACTATTAAACTTCTAGGATAAGGCAAACAGAGACCCGATTAGATCATTTTATATTACGGTTAATATAAGAATTCAGCGTAATTCTATCACATTCGTTCATCTTACGTCGCTCCTATTTCAGATAGCGTACTGGGCTATGCGGCATCTTAAAGCGCGTGGAAGGGCGAGTTAAATGCACTACCAAACTTCTATGATAGAGCAATCAGAGACCCGATTAGATCATTTTATATTTTGATTAATATAAGATTTCAGGGAAATTCTATCACATTTGTTCAATTTCCATCGCTCCTATTTCAGATAGCGTATTGGGCTAAGCGGTATCTCAAAGCGCATGAAATGGCGAACAAAATGCACTACTAACCTTCTATGATAGGGCAATCAGAGACCCGATTAGATCATTTTATATTTTGATTAATATAAGATTTCAGGGAAATTCTATCACATTTGTTCAATTTCCGTCGCTCCTATTTCAGATAGCGTATTGGGCTAAGCGGTATCTCAAAGCGCATGAAATGACGACTAAAGTGCACTATTAAACTTCTAGGCTAGGGCGAACAGAGACCCGATTAGATCATTTTACATTTTGGTTAATAAAAGAATTCAGCGAAATTCTATCACATTTGTTCCATTTACGTCGCTCCTATTTCAGATAGCGTATTGGGCTAAGCGGCATTCCAAAGCGCATGAAATGGCGAGTGAAATGCACTATTAAAGTTCTAGGGTAGGGCAAACAGAGACCCGATTAGATCATTTTATATTATGGTTAATTTAAGAATTCAGCGAAATTCTATCACATACGTTCAATTTACGTCGCTCCTATTTCAGATAGCGTATTGGGCAAAGCGGCATCTCAAAGCGCATGACATGCCGAGTAAAATGCACTATTAAACTTCTAGGGTAGGGTAAGCAGAGACCCGATTAGATCATTTTATATTATGGTTAATTTAAGAATTCAGCAAAATTCTATCACATTCGTTCAATTTAGGTCGCTCCTATTTCAGATAGCGTACTGAGCTAGGCGGCATCTTAAAACGCGTGGAATGGCGAGTAAAATCCACTATTAAACTTCTAGGCTAGGGCGAACAGAGACCCGATTAGATAATTTTATATTTTGGTTAATATAAGAATTCAGCGAAATTCTATCACATTTGTTCAATTTACGTCGCTCCTATTTCAGATAGCGTACTAGGCTAGGCGGCATTTTAAAGCGCGTGGAATGGCGAGTAAAATGCAGTATTAAAATTCTATGATATGTCAATCAGAGACCCGATTAGATCATTTTATATTATGGTTAATTTAAGAATTCAGCAAAATTCCATCACATTCGTTCAACTTACGTCGCTCCTATTTCAGATAGCATATTGGGCTAAGCGGCATCTCAAAGCGCATGAAGTGACGAGTGAAATGCACTATTAAACTTCTAGGGTAGGGCGAACAGAGACCCGATTAGATCATTTTACATTAAGGTTAATATAAGAATTCACGGAAATTCTATCACACTTGTTCAATTTACGTCGCTCCTATTTCAGATAGCGTATTGGGCTATGCGGCATCTCAAAGCGCATGAAATGGCGAGTAAAATGCACTATTAAACCTCTAGGGTAGGGCAAACAGCGACCCGATTAGATCATTTTATATAATGGTTAATTTAAGAATTCAGCAAAATTCTATCACATTTGTTCAATTTACGTCGCTCCTATTTCAGATAGCGTACTGGGCTAGGCGGCATCTTAAAGCGGGTGGAATGGCGTGTAAAATGCACTATTAAAATTCTATGATAGGGCAATCAGAGACCCGATTAGATAATTTTATATTTTGGTTAATTTAAGAATTAAGCAAAATTCTATCACATTTGCTCAATTTACGTCGCTCCTATTTCAGATAGCGTCCTGGGCTAGGCGGCATCTTAAAGCGCGTGGAATGGCGAGTAAAATGCACTGCTAAACTTTTATGATAGGGCAATCAGAGACCCGAGTAGATCATTTTATATTTTGTTTAATATAAGATTTCAGGGAAATTCTATCACATTTGTTCAATTTACGTCGCTCCTATTTCAGTAGCGTATTGGGCTATGCGGCATCTCAAAGCGCATGAAATGGCGAATAAAATGCACTATTAAACTTCTAGGGTAGGGCAAACAGCGACCCGATTAGATCATTTTATATTATGGTTAATTTAAGAATTCAGCGAAGTTCTATCACATTTGTTCAGTTTACGTCGCTCCTATTTCAGATAGCGTATTGGGCTAAGCAGCATTTCAAAGCGCATGAAATGGCGAGTGAAATGCACTAATAAACTTCTAGGATAAGGCAAACAGAGACCCGATTAGAACATTTTATATTACGGTTAATAGAAGAATTCAGCGTAATTCTATCACATTTGTTCATCTTACGTCGCTCCTATTTCAGATAGCGTACTGGGCTATGCGGCATCTTAAAGCGCGTGGAAGGGCGAGTTAAATGCACTACCAAACTTCTATGATAGAGCAATCAGAGACCCGATTAGATCATTTTATATTTTGATTAATATAAGATATCAGGGAAATTCTATCACATTTGTTCAATTTCCGTCGCTCCTATTTCAGATAGCGTATTGGGCTAAGCGGTATCTCAAAGCGCATGAAATGGCGAACAAAATGCACTACTAACCTTCTATGATAGGGCAATCAGAGACCCGATTAGATCATTTTATATTTTGATTAATATAAGATTTCAGGGAAATTCTATCACATTTGTTCAATTTCCGTCGCTCCTATTTCAGATAGCGTATTGGGCTAAGCGGTATCTCAAAGCGCATGAAATGGCGAACAAAATGCACTACTAACCTTCTATGATAGGGCAATCAGAGACCCGATTAGGTCATTTTATATTTTGTTTAATATAAGATTTCAGGGAAATTCTATCACATTTGTTCAATTTACGTCGCTCCTATTTCAGATAGCGTATTGGGCTAAGCGGCATCTCAAAGCGCATGAAATGACGACTAAAGTGCACTATTAAACTTCTAGGCTAGGGCGAACAGAGACCCGATTAGATCATTTTACATTTTGGTTAATAAAAGAATTCAGCGAAATTCTATCACATTTGTTCCATTTACGTCGCTCCTATTTCAGATAGCGTATTGGGCTAAGCGGCATCTCAAAGCGCATGACATGCCGAGTAAAATGCACTATTAAACTTCTAGGGTAGGGCAAACAAAGACCCGATTAAATCATTTTATATTATGGTTAATTTAAGAATTCAGCGAAATTCTATCACATTTATTCAATTTACGTCGCTCGTATTTCAGATAGCGTATTGGGCTTAGCGGCATCTCAAAGCGCATGAAGTGACGAGTGAAATGCACTATTAAACTTCTAGGGTAGGGCAAACAGAGACCCGATTAGATCATTTTATATTCTGGTTAATTTAAGAATTCAGCAAAATTCCATCACATTTGTTCAACTTACGTCGCTCCTATTTCAGATAGCGTACTGGGCGGCATCTTAAAGCGCGTGGAATGGCGAGTAAAATGCACTACTAATCTTCTATGATAGGGCAATCAGAGACCCGATTAGATCATTTTATATTTTGTTTAATATAAGATTTCAGGGAAATTCTATCACATTTGTTCAATTTACGTCGCTCCTATTTCAGATAGCGTATTGGGCTAAGCGGCATCTCAAAGCGCATGAAATGACGACTAAAATTCACTATTAAACTTCTAGGCTAGGGCGAACAGAGACCCGATTAGATCATTTTACATTTTGGTTAATAAAAGAATTCAGCGAAATTCTATCACATTTGTTCCATTTACGTCGCTCCTATTTCAGATAGCGTATTGGGCTAAGCGGCATTCCAAAGCGCATGAAATGGTGAGTAAAATGCACTATTAAAGTTCTAGGGTAGGGCAAACAGAGACACGATTAGATCATTTTATATTATGGTTAATTTAAGAATTCAGCGAAATTCTATCACATTCGTTCAATTTACGTCGCTCCTATTTCAGATAGCGTATTGGGCAAAGCGGCATCTCAAAGCGCATGACATGCCGAGTAAAATGCACTATTAAACTTCTAGGGTAGGGTAAGCAGAGACCCGATTAGATCATTTTATATTATGGTTAATTTAAGATTTCAGCGAAATTTTATCACATTTGTTCAATTTACGTCGCTCCTATTTCAGATAGCGTGCTAGGCTAGGCGCATTTTAAAGCGCGTGGAATGGCGAGTAAAATGCACTATTAAAATTCTATGATATGGCAATCAGAGACCCGATTAGATCATTTTATATTATGGTTAATTTAAGAATTCAGCAAAATTCTATCACATTTGTTCAATTTACGTCGTACCTATTTCAGATAGCATACTGGGCTAGGCGGCATCTTAAACCGGGTGGAATGGCGAGTAAAATGCACTATTAAAATTCTATGATAGGTCAATCAGAGACCCGATTAGATCATTTTATATTATGGTTAATTTAAGATGTCAGCAAAATTTTATCGCATTTGATCAATTTACGTCGCTCCTATTTCAGATAGCGAACTGGGCTAGGCGGCATCTTAAAGCGCGTGGAATGGCAAGTAAAATGCACTATTAAACTTCTAGGCTAGAGCGAACAGAGACCAGATTAGATCATTTTATATTTTGGTTAACATAAGAATTCTGCGAAATTCTATCACATTTGTTCAATTTACGTCGCTCCTATTTCAGATAGCATATTGGGCTAAGCGGCATCTCAAAGCGCATGACATGCCGAGTAAAATGCACTATTAAACTTCTAGGGTAGGGTAAGCAGAGACCCGATTAGATCATTTTATATTATGGTTAATTTAAGAATTCAGCAAAATTCTATCACATTCGTTCAATTTAGGTCGCTCCTATTTCAGATAGCGTACTGAGCTAGGCGGCATCTTAAAACGCGTGGAATGGCGAGTAAAATCCACTATTAAACTTCTAGGCTAGGGCGAACAGAGACCCGATTAGATAATTTTATATTTTGGTTAATATAAGAATTCAGCGAAATTCTATCACATTTGTTCAATTTACGTCGCTCCTATTTCAGATAGCGTGCTAGGCTAGGCGGCATTTTAAAGCGCGTGGAATGGCGAGTAAAATGCACTATTAAAATTCTATGATATGGCAATCAGAGACCCGATTAGATCATTTTATATTATGGTTAATTTAAGAATTCAGCAAAATTCTATCACATTTGTTCAATTTACGTCGTACCTATTTCAGATAGCGTACTGGGCTAGGCGGCATCTTAAACCGGGTGGAATGGCGAGTAAAATGCACTATTAAAATTCTATGATAGGTCAATCAGAGACCCGATTAGATCATTTTATATTATGGTTAATTTAAGATGTCAGCAAAATTTTATCGCATTTGATCAATTTACGTCGCTCCTATTTCAGATAGCGAACTGGGCTAGGCGGCATCTTAAAGCGCGTGGAATGGCAAGTAAAATGCACTATTAAACTTCTAGGCTAGGGCGAACAGAGACCAGATTAGATCATTTTATATTTTGGTTAACATAAGAATTCTGCGAAATTCTATCACATTTGTTCAATTTACGTCGCTCCTATTTCAGATAGCATATTGGGCTAAGCGGCATCTCAAAGCGCCTGAAATGGCGAATAAAATGCACTATTAAACTTCTAGGTTAGGGCAATCAGAGACCCGATTAGATCATTTTATATTATGGTTAATTTAAGAATTCAGCGAAGTTCTATCATATTTGTTCAATTTACGTCGCTCCTATTTCAGATAGCGTATTCGGCTAATCGGCATCTCAAAGCGCATGAAGTGGCGAATAAAATGCACTATTAAACTTCTAGACTAGGGCGAACAGAGACCCGATCAGATCATTATACATTATGGTTAATAAAAGAATTCAGCGAAATTCTATCACATTTGTTCAACTTACGTCGCTCCTATTTCAGATAGCGTATTGGGCTTAGCGGCAACTCAAAGCGCATGAAATGGCGAGCGAAATGCACCATTAGACTTCTATGGTAGGGCGAACAGAGACCCGATTAGATCATTTTACATTAAGGTTAATATAAGGATTCACGGAAATTCTATCACATTTGTTCAATTTACGTCGCCCCTATTTCAGATAGCGTATTGGGCTTAGCGGCATCTCAAAGCGCATGAAATGATGAGTGAAATGCACTATTAAACTTCTAGGGTAGGGCAAACAGAGACCCGATTAGATCATTTTATATTCTGGTTAATTTAAGAATTCAGCAAAATTCCATCACATTTGTTCAACTTACGTCGCTTCTATTTCAGATAGCGTACTGGGCGGCATCTTAAAGCGCGTGGAATGGCGAGTAAAATGCACTACAAATCTTCTATGATAGGGCAATCAGAGACCCGATTAGATCATTTTATATTTTGTTTAATATAAGATTTCAGGGAAATTCTATCACATTTGTTCAATTTACGTCGCTCCTATTTCAGATAGCGTATTGGGCTAAGCGGCATCTCAAAGCGCATGAAATGACGACTAAAATGCACTATTAAACTTCTAGGCTAGGGCGAACAGAGACCCGATTACATCATTTTACATTTTGGTTAATAAAAGAATTCAGCGAAATTCTATCACATTTGTTCCATTTACGTCGCTCCTATTTCAGATAGCGTACTGGGCTAGGCGGCATCTTAAAGCGCGTGGAATGGCGAGTAAAATGCACTATTAAACTTCTCTGATAGGGCAATCAGGGACCCGATTAGATCATTTTATATTTTGGTTAATATAAGAATTCAGCGAAATTCTATCACATTTGTTCAATTTACGTCGCGCCTATTTCAGATAGCGTATTGGGCTAAGCGGCGTCTGAAGGCGCATGAAATGGCGAGTAAAATGCACTATTAAACTTCTAGGGTAGGGCAAACACATACCCGATTAGATCATTCTATAATATGGTTAATTTTAGAATTCAGCAAAATTCTACCACATTTGTTCAATTTACGTCGCTCCTATTCCACGTAGCGTACTGGGCTAGGCGGCAACTCAAAGCGCATGAAATAGCGAGTAAAATGCACTATTACACTTCTAGGATAAGGCAAACAGTGACCCGTTTAGATCATTTTATATTACGGTTAATATAAGAATTCAGCGTAATTCTATCACATTCGTTCAACTTACGTCGCTCCTATTTCAGATAGGGTACTCGGCTAGGCGGCATCTTAAAGCGCGTGGCATAGCGAGTAAAATGCACTACTAAAGTTCTATGATAAGGCAATCAGAGACCCGGTTAGATCATTTTATATTTTGTTTAATATAAGAATTCAGCGAAATTCTATCACATTTGTTCAATTTACGTCGCTCCTATTTCAGATAGCGTATTGGGCTAAGCGGCGTCTGAAGGCGCATGAAATGGCGAGTAAAATGCACTATTAAACTTCTAGGGTAGGGCAAACAGAGACCCGATTAGATCATTTTATATTATGGTTAATTTAAGAATTCAGCAAAATTCTATCACATTTGTTCAATTTACGTCGTTCCTATTTCAGATAGCGTACTGTGCTCGGCGGCATCATAAAGCGCGTGGAATGGCGAGTGAAATGCACTATTAGACTTCTACGGTAGGGCGAACAGAGACCCGATTAGATCATTTTATATTATGGTTAATTTAAGAATTCAGCAAAATTCTATCACATTTGTTCAATTTACGTCGCTCCTATTTCAGATAGCGTACTGGGCTAGGCGGCATCTTAAAGCGCGTGGAATGGCGAGTAAAATGCACTATTAAACTTCTCTGATAGGGCAATCAGGGACCCGATTAGATCATTTTATATTTTGGTTAATATAAGAATTCAGCGAAATTCTATCACATTTGTTCAATTTACGTCGCGCCTATTTCAGATAGCTTATTGGGCTAAGCGGCATCTCAAAGCGCATGAAATGACGAGTGAAATGCACTATTAAACTTCTAGGGTAGGGCGAACAGAGACCCGATTAGATCATTTTACGTTACTGTTAATATAAGATTTCAGGGAAATTCTATCACATTTGTTCAATTTACGTCGCTCCTACTTCAGATAGCTTATTGGGCTAAGCGGCATCTGAAAGCGCAAGAAATGGCGAGTAAAATGCACTATTAAACTTCTAGGGTAGGGCCATCACGGACCCGATTAGATCATTTTATATCATGGTTAATTTAAGAATTCAGCGAAATCCTATCACATTTGTTCAATTTACGTCGCTCCTATTTCAGATAGCGTATTGTGCTTAGCGGCATCTCAAAGCGCATGAAATGACGAGTGAAATGCACTATTAAACTTCTAGGGAAGGGCGAACAGAGACCCGATTAGATCATTTTACATTAATGTTAATATAAGAATTCAGGGAAATTCTATCACATTTGTTCAATTTACGTCCCTACTATTTCAGATAGCTTATTGGGCTAAGCGGCATCTCAGAGCGCATGAAATGACGGGTGAAATGCACTATTAAACTTCTAGGGTAGGGCAAACAGAGACCCGATTAGATCATTTTATATTATGGTTAATTTAAGAATTCAGCGAAATTCTATCACATTTGTTCAATTTACGTCGCTCCTATTTCAGATAGCGTACTGGGCTAGGCGGCATCTTAAAGCGCGTGGAATGGCGAGTGAAATGCACTATTAAACTTCTATGATAGGGCGAACAGAGTCCCGATTAGATCATTTTACATTAATGTTAATATAAGAATTCAGGGAAATTCTATCACATTTGTTCAATTTACGTCGCTCCTATTCCAGATAGCGTATTGGGCTATGCGGCACCGCAAAGCAAATGAAATGGCGAGTAAAATGCACTATTAAACTTCTATGATAGGGCAAACAGAGACCCGATTAGATCATTTTATATTACGGTTAATATAAGAATTCAGCGTAATTCTATCACATTTATTCAACTTACGTCGGTCCAATTTCAGATAGCGTATTGGGCTAAGCGGCAGCTCAAAGCGCATGAAATGGCGAGTAAAATGCACTATTAAGCTTCTAGGGTAGGGCAAACACATACCCGATTAGATCATTCTATAATATGGTTAATTTTAGAATTCAGCAAAATTCTACCACATTTGTTCAATTTACGTCGCTCCTATTTCACGTAGCGTACTGGGCTAGGCGGCAACTCAAAGCGCATGAAATAGCGAGTAAAATGCAATATTAAACTTCTAGGATAAGGCAAACAGAGACCCATTTAGATCATTTTATATTACGGTTAATATAAGAATTCAGCGTAATTCTATCACATTCGTTCAACTTACGTCGCTCCTATTTCTCGATGGCGTACTGGGCTAGGCGGCATCTCAAAGCGCATGAAATGGCGAGTAAAATGCACTGCTAAACTTTTATGATAGGGCAATCAAAAACCCGATTAGATCATTTTATATTTTGTTTAATATAAGATTTCAGGGAAATGCTATCACATTTGTTCAATTTACGTCGCTCCTATTTCAGGTAGCGTATAGGGCTAAGCGGCATCTCAAAGCGCATGAAATGGCGAATAAAATGCACTATTGAACTTCTAGGCTAGGGCGAACAGAGACCCGATTAGATCATTTCACATTATGGTTAATAAAAGAATGCAGCGAAATTCTATCACATTTGTTCAGTTTAGGTCGCTCCTATTTCAGATAGCGTGCTGGGCTAAGCGGCATCTCAAAGCGCATGAAACGGCGAGTAAAATGCACTATTACACTTCTAGGATAAGGCAAACAGAGACCCGAGTAGATCATTTTATATTACGGTTAATATAAGAATTCAGCGTAATTCTATCACATTTGTTCAACTTACGTCGCTCCTATTTCAGATAGCGTACTGGGATAGGCGGCATCTTAAAACGCGTCGAATGGCAAGTAAAATGCACTGCTAAACTTTTATGATAGGGCAATCAGAGACCCGATTAGATCATTTTATATTTTGTTTAATATAAGATTTCAGGGAAATTCTATCACATTTGTTCAATTTACGTCGCTCCCATTTCCGATAGCGTATTGGGCTAAGCGGCATCTCAAAGCGCATGAAATGGCGAATAAAATGCACTATTAAAGTTCTATGATAGGGCAATCAGAAACACGATTAGATCATTTTACATTATGGTTAATAAACGAATTCAGCGAAATTCTATCACATTTGTTCAATTTACATCGCTCCTATTTCAGATAGCGTATTGGGCTAAGCGGCATCTCAAAGCGCATGAAATGGCGAATAAAATGCACTATTAAAGTTCTATGATAGGGTAATCAGAGACACGATTAGATCATTTTACATTATGGTTAATAAACGAATTCAGTGAAATTCTATCACATTTGTTCAATTTACATCGCTCCAATTTCAGATAGCGTACTGGGCTAGGCGGCATCTTATAACGCGTGGAAAGGCGAGCAAAATGCACTACTAAACTTCTATGATAGGGCAATCAGAGAGTCGATTAGATCATTTTATATTTTGGTTAATATAAGAATTCAGGGAAATTCTATCACATTTGTTCAACTTACGTCGCTCCAATTTCAGATAGCGTATTGGGCTAAGCGGCATCTGAAAGCGCATGAAGTGGCGAGTAAAATGCACTATTAAACTTCTAGGGTAGGGCAAACAGAGAGACGATTAGATCATTTTCTATTATGGTTAATTTAAGAATTCAGCAAAATTCTATCACATTTGTTCAATTTACGTCGCTCCTATTACAGACAGCGTACTGGACTAGGCGGCATCTTAAAGCGCGCGGAATGGCGAGTAAAATGCACTGCTAAACTTCTAGGGCAGGGCAAATAGAGACCCGATTAGATCATTTTATATTATAGTTAATTTAAGAATGCAGCCAAATTCTATCACAATTGTTCAATTTAGGTTGTTCCTATTTCGGATAGCGTACTGGGCTAGGCGGCATCTCAAAGCGCATGAAATGGCGAGTAAAATGCACTATTAAACTTCTAGGGTAGGGCAAATAGAGACCCGATTAGATCATATTATATTATAGTTAATTTAAGAATTCAGCAAAATTCTACCACATTTGTTCAATTTACGTCGCTCCTATTTCACGTAGCGTACTGGTCTAAGCGGCATCTCAAAGCGCATGAAATGTCGAATCAAATGCACTATTAAACTTCTAGACTAGGCCGAACAGAGACCCGATTAGATCATTTTACATTATGGTTTATAAATGAATTCACTGAAATTCTATCACATTTGTTCATTTTACGTCGCTCCTATTTCAGAAAGCGTACTGGTCTAAGCGGCATCTCAAAGCGCATGAAATGTCGAATAAAATGCACTATTAAACTTCTAGACTAGGCCGAACAGAGACCCGATTAGATCATTTTACATTATGGTTTATAAATGAATTCACTGAAATTCTATCACATTTGTTCAATTTACGTCGCTCCTATTTCAGATAGCGTATTGGGCTAAGCGGCATGTCAAAGCGCATGAAATGACGAGTAAATTGCACTATTAAACTTCTAGGGTAGGGCAAACAGAGACCCGATTAGATCATTTTATATTATGGTTAATTTGAGAATTCAGCGAAATTCTATCACATTTGTTCAATTTACGTCGCTCTTATTTCAGATAGCGTATTAGGCTAAGCAGCATCTCAAATCGCATGAAATGGCGAGTAAAATGCACTATTAAGCTTCTAGGGTAAGGCAAACAGAGACCCGATTAGATCATTTTATATTAAGGTTAATTTAAGAAGGCAGCGAAATTCTATCACATTTGTTCAATTTACGTCGCTCCAGTTTCAGATAGCCTACTGGGCTAGGCGGCATCTTAACGCGCGTGGAATGACGAGTAAAATGCACTGTTAACCTTCTATGATAGGGCAATCAGAGAGCCGATTAGATCATTTTATATTTTGGTTAATATAAGAATTCAGCGAAATTCTATCACATTTGTCCAATTTACGTCGCTCCTATTTCAGATAGCGAATTGGGCTAAGCGGCATCTCATAGCGTAAGAAATGGCGAGTAAAACGCACTGTTAAACTTCTAGGGTAGGGCAAACAGAGACCCGATTAGATCATTTTATATTATGGTTAATTTAAGAATTCAGCAAGTTTCTATCACATTTTTTCAATTTACGTCGTTCTATTTCAGATAGCGTACTGGGCTAGGCGGCATCTTAAAACGCGAGAAATGGCGAGTAAAATGCACTGTTAAACTTCTATGATAGGGCAATCAGAGACCCGATTAGATCATTTTATATTTTGGTTAATATAAGAATTCAGCGAAATTCTATCACATCTGTTCAATTTACGTCGCTCCTATTTCAGATAGCGTATTGGGATAAGCGGCATCTCAAAGCGCATGAAATGGCGAGTAAAATGCACTATTAAACTTCTAGGGTAAGGCAAACAGAGACCCGATTCGATCATTTTATATTACGGTTAATATAAGAATTCAGCGTAATTCTATCACATTTGTTCAACTTACGTCGCTCCTATTTCAGACAGCGTACTGGGCTAGGCGGCATCTTAAAGCGCGTGGAAGGGCGAGTAAAATGCACTATTAAACGTCTATGATAGGGCAATCAGAGACCCGATTAGATGATTTTATATTACGGTTAACATAAGAATTCAGCGTAATTCTGTCACATTTGTTCAACTTACGTAGCTCCTATTTCAGATAGCGTACTTGGCTAGGCGGCAACTTAAAGCGCGTGGAATGGCGAGTAAAATGCACTATTCAACTTCTATGATAGGGCAATCAGAGACCCGATTCCATCATTTTATATTTTGGTTAATATAAGAATGCAGCGAAATTCTATCACATTTGTTCAATTTACGTCGCTCCTATTTCAGATAGCGTATTGCGCTAAGAGGCATCTCAAAGCGCATGAAATGGCGAGTAAAACGCACTATTAAACTTCTAGGGTAGGGCAAACAGGGACCCGATTAGAACATTTTATATTACGGTTAATATATGAATTCAGCGAAGTTCTATCATATTTGTTCAATTTACGTCGCTCCTATTTCAGATAGCGTATTGGGCTAAGCGGCATCTGAAAGCGCATGAAATGACGAGTGAAATGCACTATTAAACTTCTAGGGTAGGGCGAACAGAGGCCAGATTAGATCATTTTACATTAAGGTTAATATAAGAATTCAGGGAAATTCTATCACAATTGTTCAATTTACGTTGTTCCTATTTCAGATAGCGTACTGGGCTAGGCGGCATCTTAAAGCGCGTGGAATGGCGAGTAAAATGCACTATATAAACTTCTATGATAGGGCAATCAGAGACCCGATTAGATCATTTTATATTTTGGTTAATATAAGAATTCAGCGAAATACTATCACATTTGTTCAATTTACGTTACTCCTATTTCAGATAGCGTATTGGGCTAAGCGGCATCTCAAAGCGCATGAAATGACGAGTGAAATGCACTATTAAACTTCGAGGGTTGGTCGAAGAAAGACCCGATTAGATCATTGTACATTATGGTTAATAAAAGAATTCAGGGAAATTCTATCACATTTGATCAATTTACGTCGCTCCTATTTCAGATAGCGTATTGGGGTAAGCGGCATCTCAAAGCGCATGAATTGAAGAGTGAAAGGCACTATTAAACTTCTAGGGTAGAGCGAACAGAGACCCGATTAGATCATTTTACATTAAGGTTAATATAAGAATTCTGGGAAATTCTATCACATTTGTTCAATTTACGTCACTCGTATTTCAGATAGCGTATTGGGCTAAGCGGCGTCTCAAAGCGCATGAAATGGCGAGTAAAATGCACTATTAAACTTCTAGGGTAGGGCAAACAGAGACCCGATTAGATCATTTTATATTTTGGTTAATATAAGAATTCAGCGAAATTCTATCACATTTGTTCAATTTACGTTACTCCTATTTCAGATAGCGTATTGGGCTAAGCGGCATCTCAAATCGCATGAAATGGCGAGTAAAATGCACTATTAAACTTCTATGGTAAGGCAAACAGAGTCCCGATTAGATCATTTTATATTATGGTTAATTTAAGATGTCAGCAAAATTCTATCACATTTGTTCAATTTTCGTCGCTCCAAATTCAGATAGCGTACTGGGCTAGGCGGCATCTTAAAGCGCGTGGAAAGGCGAGCAAAATGCACTATTAAGCTTCTATGATAGGGCAATCAGAGACCCGACTAGATCATTTTATATTTTGGTTAATATAAAAATTCAGCGAAATTCTATCACATTTGTTCAATTTACGTCGCTCCTATTTCAGATAGCTTATTGGGCTAAGCGGCATCTCAAAGCGCATGAAATGACGAGTGCAATGCACTATTAAACTTCGAGGGTAGGGCGAACAAAGACCCGATTAGATCATTTTACATTAAGATTAATATAAGAATTCAGCGAAATTCTATCACATTTGTTCAATTTACGTCGCTCCTATTTCAGATAGCTTATTGGGCTGAGCGGCATCTCAAAGCGCATGAAATGACGAGTGAAATGCACTATTAAACTTCTAGGGTAGGGCAAACAGGACCCGATTAGATCATTTAATATTATGGTTAATTTAAGAATTCAGCAAAATTCTATCACATTTGTCCAATTTACATCGCTCCTAGTTCAGATATCGTATTGGGCTAAGCGGCATCTCAAGGCGCATGAAATGGCGAGTAAAATGCACTGCTAAACTTGTAGGGTAGGGCAAACAGAGACCCGATTCGATCATTTTATATTACGGTTAATATAAGAATTCAGCGTAATTCTATCACATTTGTTCAACTTACGTCGCTCCTATTTCAGACAGCGTACTGGGCTAGGCGGCATCTTAAAGCGCGTGGAAGGGCGAGTAAAATGCACTATTAAACGTCTATGATAGGGCAATCGGAGACCCGATTAGATGGTTTTATATTACGGTTAACATAAGAATTCAGCGTAATTCTGTCACATTTGTTCAACTTACGTAGCTCCTATTTCAGATAGCGTACTGGGCTAGGCGGCAACTTAAAGCGCGTGGAATGGCGAGTAAAATGCACTATTCAACTTCTATGATAGGGCAATCAGAGACCCGATTCCATCATTTTATATTTTGGTTAATATAAGAATGCAGCGAAATTCTATCACATTTGTTCAATTTACGTCGCTCCTATTTCAGATAGCGTATTGGGCTAAGCGGCATCTGAAAGCGCATGAAATGACGAGTGAAATGCACTATTAAACTTCTAGGGTAGGGCGAACAGAGGCCCGATTAGATCATTTTACATTAAGGTTAATATAAGAATTCAGGGAAATTCTATCACAATTGTTCAATTTACGTTGTTCCTATTTCAGATAGCGTACTGGGCTAGGCGGCATCTTAAAGCGCATGGAATGGCGAGTAAAATGCACTATATAAACTTCTATGATAGGGCAATCAGAGACCCGATTAGATCATTTTATATTTTGGTTAATATAAGAATTCAGCGAAATACTATCACATTTGTTCAATTTACGTTACTCCTATTTCAGATAGCGTATTGGGCTAAGCGGCATCTCAAATCGCATGAAATGGCGAGTAAAATGCACTATTAAACTTCTATGGTAAGGCAAACAGAGTCCCGATTAGATCATTTTATATTATGGTTAATTTAAGATGTCAGCAAAATTCTATCACATTTGTTCAATTTTCGTCGCTCCAAATTCAGATAGCGTACTGGGCTAGGCGGCATCTTAAAGCGCGTGGAAAGGCGAGCAAAATGCACTATTAAGCTTCTATGATAGGGCAATCAGAGACCCGACTAGATCATTTTATATTTTGGTTAATATAAGAATTCAGCGAAATTCTATCACATTTGTTCAATTTACGTCGCTCCTATTTCAGATAGCTTATTGGGCTAAGCGGCATCTCAAAGCGCATGAAATGACGAGTGCAATGCACTATTAAACTTCGAGGGTAGGGCGAACAAAGACCCGATTAGATCATTTTACATTAAGATTAATATAAGAATTCAGCGAAATTCTATCACATTTGTTCAATTTACGTCGTTCCTATTTCAGCTAGCGTACTGGGCTAGGCGGCATCTTAAAACTCGAGGAATGGCGAGTAAAATGCACTGTTAAACTTCTATGATAGGGCAACCAGAGACCCGATTAGATCATTTTATATTTTGGTTAATATAAGAATTCAGCGAAATTCTATCACATTTGTTCAATTTACGTCGCTCCTATTTCAGATAGCTTATTGGGCTGAGCGGCATCTCAAAGCGCATGAAATGGCGAGTAAAATGCACTATTAAACTTCTAGGGTAGGGCAAACAGAGACCCGATTAGATCATTTTATATTTTGGTTAATATAAGAATTCAGCGAAATTCTATCACATTTGTTCAATTTACGTTACTCCTATTTCAGATAGCGTATTGGGCTAAGCGGCATCTCAAATCGCATGAAATGGCGAGTAAAATGCACTATTAAACTTCTATGGTAAGGCAAACAGAGACCCGAGTAGATCATTTTATATTATGGTTAATTTAAGATGTCAGCAAAATTCTATCACATTTGTTCAATTTTCGTCGCTCCAAATTCAGATAGCGTACTGGGCTAGGCGGCATCTTAAAGCGCGTGGAAAGGCGAGCAAAATGCACTATTAAGCTTCTATGATAGGGCAATCAGAGACCCGACTAGATCATTTTATATTTTGGTTAATATAAGAATTCAGCGAAATTCTATCACATTTGTTCAATTTACGTCGCTCCTATTTCAGATAGCTTATTGGGCTGAGCGGCATCTCAAAGCGCATGAAATGACGAGTGAAATGCACTATTAAACTTCTAGGGTAGGGCAAACAGAGACCCGATTCGATCATTTTATATTACGGTTAATATAAGAATTCAGCGTAATTCTATCACATTTGTTCAACTTACGTCGCTCCTATTTCAGACAGCGTACTGGGCTAGGCGGCATCTTAAAGCGCGTGGAAGGGCGAGTAAAATGCACTATTAAACGTCTATGATAGGGCAATCAGAGACCCGATTAGATGGTTTTATATTACGGTTAACATAAGAATTCAGCGTAATTCTGTCACATTTGTTCAACTTACGTAGCTCCTATTTCAGATAGCGTACTGGGCTAGGCGGCAACTTAAAGCGCCTGGAATGGCGAGTAAAATGCACTATTCAACTTCTATGATAGGGCAATCAGAGACCCGATTCCATCATTTTATATTTTGGTTAATATAAGAATGCAGCGAAATTCTATCACATTTGTTCAATTTACGTCGCTCCTATTTCAGATAGCGTATTGGGCTAAGCGGCATCTCAAATCGCATGAAATGGCGAGTAAAATGCACTATTAAACTTCTATGGTAAGGCAAACAGAGACCCGAGTAGATCATTTTATATTATGGTTAATTTAAGATGTCAGCAAAATTCTATCACATTTGTTCAATTTTCGTCGCTCCAAATTCAGATAGCGTACTGGGCTAGGCGGCATCTTAAAGCGCGTGGAATGGCGAGCAAAATGCACTATTAAGCTTCTATGATAGGGCCATCAGAGACCCGACTAGATCATTTTATATTTTGGTTAATATAAGAATTCAGCGAAATTCTATCACATTTGTTCAATTTACGTCGCTCCTATTTCAGATAGCTTATTGGGCTAAGCGGCATCTCAAAGCGCATGAAATGACGAGTGCAATGCACTATTAAACTTCGAGGGTAGGGCGAACAAACACCCGATTAGATCATTTTACATTAAGATTAATATAAGAATTCAGCGAAATTCTATCACATTTGTTCAATTTACGTCGCTCCTATTTCAGATAGCGTACTGGGCTAGCCGGCAACTTAAAGCGCGTGGAATGGCGAGTAAAATGCACTATTCAACTTCTATGATAGGGCAATCAGAGACCCGATTCCATCATTTTATATTTTGGTTAATATAAGAATGCAGCGAAATCCTATTACATTTGTTCAATTTACGTCGCTCCTATTTCAGATAGCTTATTGGGCTAAGAGGCATCTCAAAGCGCATGAAATGGCGAGTAAAATA
Source organism: Macropis europaea (assembly GCA_916610135.2). Classification (NCBI taxonomy): domain Eukaryota; kingdom Metazoa; phylum Arthropoda; class Insecta; order Hymenoptera; family Melittidae; genus Macropis; species Macropis europaea. The sequence goes on along the minus strand of CAKAJE020001827.1, from coordinate 135,825 downwards.
GACTATTAAACTTCTAGGGTAGGGCGAACAGAGGCCCGATTAGATCATTTTACATTAATGTTAATATAAGAATTCAGGGAAATTCTATCACAATTGTTCAATTTACGTTGTTCCTATTTCAGATCGCGTACTGGGCTAGGCGGCATCTTAAAGCGCGTGGAATGGCGAGTAAAATGCACTATATAAACTTCTATGATAGGGCAATCAGAGACCCGCTTAGATCACTTTATATTTTGGTTAATATAAGAATTCAGCGAAATACTATCACATTTGTTCAAATTACGTTACTCCTATTTCAGATAGCGTATTCGGCTAAGCGGCATCTCAAAGCGCATGAAATGACGAGTGAAATGCACTATTAAACTTCTAGGGTTGGTCGAAGAAAGACCCGATTAGATCATTGTACATTAAGGTTAATATAAGAATTCAGGGAAATTCTATCACATTTGTTCAATTTACGTCACTCGTATTTCAGATAGCGTATTGGGGTAAGCGGCATCTCAAAGCGCATGAATTGAAGAGTGAAAGGCACTATTAAACTTCTAGGGTAGAGCGAACATAGACCCGATTAGATGATTTTACATTAAGGTTAATATAAGAATTCAGGGAAATTCTACCACATTTGTTCAATATACGTCACTCGTATTTCAGATAGCGTATTGTGCTAAGCGGCGTCTCAAAGCGCATGAAATGGCGAGTAAAATGCACTATTAAACTTCTAGGGTAGGGCAAACAGAGACCCGATTAGATCATTTTATATTTTGGTTAATATAAGAATTCAGCGAAATTCTATCACATTTGTTCAATTTACGTTACTCCTATTTCAGATAGCGTATTGGGCTAAGCGGCATCTCAAATCGCATGAAATGGCGAGTAAAATGCACTATTAAACTTCTATGGTGAGGCAAACAGAGACCCGATTAGATCATTTTATATTATGGTTAATTTAAGATGTCAGCAAAATTCTATCACATTTGTTCAATTTTCGTCGCTCCAAATTCTGATAGCGTACTGGGCTAGGCGGCATCTTAGAGCGCGTGGAAAGGCGAGCAAAATGCACTATTAAGCTTCTATGATAGGGCAATCAGAGACCCGACTAGATTATTTTATATTTTGGTTAATATAAGAATTCAGCGAAATTCCATTACATTTGTTCAATTTACGTCGCTCCTATTTCAGATAGCTTATTGGTCTAACCGGCATCTCAAACCGCATGAAATGACGAGTGCAATGCACTATTAAACTTCGAGGGTAGGGCGAACAAAGACCCGATTAGATCATTTTACATTAAGATTAATATAAGAATTCAGCGAAATTCTATCACATTTGTTCAATTTACGTCGTTCCAATTTCAGCTAGCGTACTGGGCTAGGCGGCATCTTAAAACGCGAGGAACGGCGAGTAAAATGCACTACTAAAATTCTATGATACGGCAATCAGAGAGCCGATTAGATCATTTTATATTTTGGTTAATATAACGATTCAGCGTAATTCTATCACATTTGTTCAATTTACGTTGCTGATATTTCAGATAGCGTATTGGGCTAAGCGGCATCTCAAAGCGCAAGAAATGGCGAGTAAAATGCACTATTAAACTTCTAGGGTAGGGCAAACAGAGACCCGATTAGATCATTTTACATTATGGTTCATAAATGAATTCACTGAAATTCTATCACATTTGTTCAATTTACGTCGCTCCTATTTCAGATAGAGTATTGGGCTGAGCGGCATGTCAAATCGCATGAAATGACGAGAAAAATGCACTATTAAACTTCTAGGGTAGGGCAAACAGAGACCCGATTAGATCATTTTATATTATGGTTAATTTAAGAATTCAGCGAAATTCTATCACATTTGTTCAATTTACGTCGCTCTTATTTCAGATAGCGTATTGGGATAAGCAGCATCTCAAATCGCATGAAATGGCGAGTAAAATGCACTATTAAACTTCTAGGGTAAGGCAAACAGAGACCCGATTAGATCATTTTATATTACGGTTAATATAAGAATTCAGCGTAATTCTATCACATTTGTTCAACTTTCGTCGCTCCTATTTCAGATAGCGTACTGGGCTAGGCGGCATCTTATAGCGCGTGGAAGGGCGAGTAAAATGCACTACTAAACTTCTATGATAGGGCAATCAGAGACCCGATTAGATCATTTTATATTTTGGTTAATATAAGAATTCAGCGAAATTCTATCACATTTGTTCAATTTACGTCGCTCCTATTTCAAATAGCGTTCTCGGCTAGGCGGCATCTTAAAGCGCGTGGAATGGAGAGTAAAATGAACTATTAAACTTCTATGATAGGGCAATCAGAGACCCGATTAGATCCTATTATATTTTGGTTAATATAAGAATTCAGCGAAATTCTATCACATTTGTTCAATTTACGTCGCTCCTATTTCAGATAGCGTATTGGGCTAAGCGGCATCTCAAAGCGCATGAAATGGCGAGTAAAATGCACTATTAAACTTCTAGGATAAGGCAAACAGAGACCCGATTAGATCATTTTATATTTTGGTTAATTTAAGAATTCAGCAGAATTCTATCACATTTGTTCAATTTACGTCGCTCCTATTTCAGATAGCTTATTGGGCTAAGAGGCATCTCAAAGCGCATGAAATGGCGAGTAAAATAGACTATTAAACTTCTAGGGTAGGGCGAACAGAGGCCCGATTAGATCATTTTACATTAATGTTAATATAAGAATTCAGGGAAATTCTATCACAATTGTTCAATTTACGTTGTTCCTATTTCAGATCGCGTACTGGGCTAGGCGGCATCTTAAAGCGCGTGGAATGGCGAGTAAAATGCACTATATAAACTTCTATGATAGGGCAATCAGAGACCCGCTTAGATCACTTTATATTTTGGTTAATATAAGAATTCAGCGAAATACTATCACATTTGTTCAAATTACGTTACTCCTATTTCAGATAGCGTATTCGGCTAAGCGGCATCTCAAAGCGCATGAAATGACGAGTGAAATGCACTATTAAACTTCTAGGGTTGGTCGAAGAAAGACCCGATTAGATCATTGTACATTAAGGTTAATATAAGAATTCAGGGAAATTCTATCACATTTGTTCAATTTACGTCACTCGTATTTCAGATAGCGTATTGGGGTAAGCGGCATCTCAAAGCGCATGAATTGAAGAGTGAAAGGCACTATTAAACTTCTAGGGTAGAGCGAACATAGACCCGATTAGATCATTTTACATTAAGGTTAATATAAGAATTCAGGGAAATTCTACCACATTTGTTCAATATACGTCACTCGTATTTCAGATAGCGTATTGTGCTAAGCGGCGTCTCAAAGCGCATGAAATGGCGAGTAAAATGCACTATTAAACTTCTAGGGTAGGGCAAACAGAGACCCGATTAGATCATTTTATATTTTGGTTAATATAAGAATTCAGCGAAATTCTATCACATTTGTTCAATTTACGTTACTCCTATTTCAGATAGCGTATTGGGCTAAGCGGCATCTCAAATCGCATGAAATGGCGAGTAAAATGCACTATTAAACTTCTATGGTGAGGCAAACAGAGACCCGATTAGATCATTTTATATTATGGTTAATTTAAGATGTCAGCAAAATTCTATCACATTTGTTCAATTTTCGTCGCTCCAAATTCTGATAGCGTACTGGGCTAGGCGGCATCTTAAAGCGCGTGGAAAGGCGAGCAAAATGCACTATTAAGCTTCTATGATAGGGCAATCAGAGACCCGACTAGATTATTTTATATTTTGGTTAATATAAGAATTCAGCGAAATTCCATTACATTTGTTCAATTTACGTCGCTCCTATTTCAGATAGCTTATTGGTCTAACCGGCATCTCAAACCGCATGAAATGACGAGTGCAATGCACTATTAAACTTCGAGGGTAGGGCGAACAAAGACCCGATTAGATCATTTTACATTAAGATTAATATAAGAATTCAGCGAAATTCTATCACATTTGTTCAATTTACGTCGTTCCAATTTCAGCTAGCGTACTGGGCTAGGCGGCATCTTAAAACGCGTGGAACGGCGAGTAAAATGCACTACTAAAATTCTATGATACGGCAATCAGAGAGCCGATTAGATCATTTTATATTTTGGTTAATATAACGATTCAGCGTAATTCTATCACATTTGTTCAATTTACGTTGCTGATATTTCAGATAGCGTATTGGGCTAAGCGGCATCTCAAAGCGCAAGAAATGGCGAGTAAAATGCACTATTAAACTTCTAGGGTAGGGCAAACAGAGACCCGATTAGATCATTTTACATTATGGTTCATAAATGAATTCACTGAAATTCTATCACATTTGTTCAATTTACGTCGCTCCTATTTCAGATAGAGTATTGGGCTGAGCGGCATGTCAAATCGCATGAAATGACGAGAAAAATGCACTATTAAACTTCTAGGGTAGGGCAAACAGAGACCCGATTAGATCATTTTATATTATGGTTAATTTAAGAATTCAGCGAAATTCTATCACATTTGTTCAATTTACGTCGCTCTTATTTCAGATAGCGTATTGGGATAAGCAGCATCTCAAATCGCATGAAATGGCGAGTAAAATGCACTATTAAACTTCTAGGGTAAGGCAAACAGAGACCCGATTAGATCATTTTATATTACGGTTAATATAAGAATTCAGCGTAATTCTATCACATTTGTTCAACTTTCGTCGCTCCTATTTCAGATAGCGTACTGGGCTAGGCGGCATCTTATAGCGCGTGGAAGGGCGAGTAAAATGCACTACTAAACTTCTATGATAGGGCAATCAGAGACCCGATTAGATCATTTTATATTTTGGTTAATATAAGAATTCAGCGAAATTCTATCACATTTGTTCAATTTACGTCGCTCCTATTTCAAATAGCGTTCTCGGCTAGGCGGCATCTTAAAGCGCGTGGAATGCAGAGTAAAATGAACTATTAAACTTCTATGATAGGGCAATCAGAGACCCGATTAGATCCTATTATATTTTGGTTAATATAAGAATTCAGCGAAATTCTATCACATTTGTTCAATTTACGTCGCTCCTATTTCAGATAGCGTATTGGGCTAAGCGGCATCTCAAAGGGCATGAAATGGCGAGTAAAATGCACTATTAAACTTCTAGGATAAGGCAAACAGAGACCCGATTAGATCATTTTATATTTTGGTTAATTTAAGAATTCAGCAGAATTCTATCACATTTGTTCAATTTACGTCGCTCCTATTTCAGATTGCGTATTGGGCTGAGCGGCATCTCAAAGCGCATGAAATGGCGAGAAAATGCACTATTAAACTTCTAGGATAAGGCAAACAGAGACCCGGTTAGATCATTTTATATTATGGTTAATATAAGAATGCAGCGTAATTCTGTCACATTTGTTCAACTTACGTAGCTCCTATTTCAGATAGCGTACTGGTCTAGGCGGCATCTTAAAGCGCGTGGAATGGCGAGTACAATGCACTATTAAACTTCTATGGTAGGGCAATCAGAGACCCGATTAGATCATTTAATATTATGGTTAATTTAAGAATGCAGCAAAATTCTATCACATTTGTTCAATTTACATCGCTCCTAGTTCAGATATCGTATTGGGCTAAGCGGCAACTCAAAGCGCATGAAATGACGAGTGAAATGGACTATTAAACTTCTAGGGTAGGGCGAACAGAGACCCGATTAGATCATTTTACATTAAGGTTAATATAGGAATTCGGGGAAATTCTATCACATTTGTTCAATTTACGTCGCTCCTATTTCAGACAGCGTACTGGGCTAGGCGGCATCTTAAAGCGCGTGGAAGGGCGAGTAAAATGCACTATTAAACGTCTATGATAGGGCAATCAGAGACCCGATTAGATGGTTTTATATTACGGTTAACATAAGAATTCAGCGTAATTCTGTCACATTTGTTCAACTTACGTAGCTCCTATTTCAGATAGCGTACTGGGCTAGGCGGCAACTTAAAGCGCGTGGAATGGCGAGTAAAATGCACTATTCAACTTCTATGATAGGGCAATCAGAGACCCGATTCCATCATTTTATATTTTGGTTAATATAAGAATGCAGCGAAATTCTATCACATTTGTTCAATTTGCGGCGCTCCTATTTCAGATAGCGTATTGGGCTAAGCGGCATCTCAAATCGCATGAAATGGCGAGTAAAATGCACTATTAAACTTCTATGGTAAGGCAAACAGAGACCCGATTAGATCATTTTATATTATGGTTAATTTAAGATGTCAGCAAAATTCTATCACATTTGTTCAATTTTCGTCGCTCCAAATTCAGATAGCGTACTGGGCTAGGCGGCATCTTAAAGCGCGTGGAAAGGCGAGCAAAATGCACTATTAAGCTTCTATGATAGGGCAATCAGAGACCCGACTAGATCATTTTATATTTTGGTTAATATAAGAATTCAGGGAAATTCTATCACATTTGTTCAATTTACGTCACTCGTATTTCAGATAGCGTATTGGGCTAAGCGGCGTCTCAAAGCGCATGAAATGGCGAGTAAAATGCACTATTATACTTCTATGGTAAGGCAAACAGAGACCCGAGTAGATCATTTTATATTATGGTTAATTTAAGATGTCAGCAAAATTCTATCACATTTGTTCAATTTTCGTCGCTCCAAATTCAGATAGCGTACTGGGCTAGGCGGCATCTTAAAGCGCGTGGAAAGGCGAGCAAAATGCACTATTAAGCTTCTATGATAGGGCAATCAGAGACCCGATTAGATCATTTAATATTATGGTTAATTTAAGAATTCAGCAAAATTCTATCACATTTGTTCAATTTACATCGCTCCTAGTTCAGATATCGTATTGGGCTAAGCGGCAACTCAAAGCGCATGAAATGACGAGTGAAATGGACTATTAAACTTCTAGGGTAGGGCGAACAGAGACCCGATTAGATCATTTTACATTAAGGTTAATATAGGAATTCGGGGAAATTCTATCACATTTGTTCAATTTACGTCGCTCCTATTTCCGATAGCGTATTGGGCTAAGCGGCATCTCAAGGCGCATGAAATGGCGAGTAAAATGCACTGCGAAACTTGTAGGGTTGGGCAAACAGAGACCCGATTCGATCATTTTATATTACGGTTAATATAAGAATTCAGCGTAATTCTATCACATTTGTTCAACTTACGTCGCTCCTATTTCAGACAGCGTACTGGGCTAGGCGGCATCTTAAAGCGCGTGGAAGGGCGAGTAAAATGCACTATTAAACGTCTATGATAGGGCAATCAGAGACCCGATTAGATGGTTTTATATTACGGTTAACATAAGAATTCAGCGTAATTCTGTCACATTTGTTCAACTTACGTAGCTCCTATTTCAGATAGCGTACTGGGCTAGGCGGCAACTTAAAGCGCGTGGAATGGCGAGTAAAATGCACTATTCAACTTCTATGATAGGGCAATGAGAGACCCGATTCCATCATTTTATATTTTGGTTAATATAAGAATGCAGCGAAATTCTATCACATTTGTTCAATTTACGTCGCTCCTATTTCAGATAGCGTATTGGGCTAAGAGGCATCTCAAAGCGCATGAAATGGCGAGTAAAATGCACTATTAAACTTCTAGGGTAGGGCAAACAGGGACCCGATTAGATCATTTTATATTACGGTTAATATATGAATTCAGCGAAATTCTATCATATTTGTTCAATTTACGTCGCTCCTATTTCAGATAGCGTATTGGGCTAAGCGGCATCTGAAAGCACATGAAATGACGAGAGAAATGCACTATTAAACTTCTAGGGTAGGGCGAACAGAGGCCCGATTAGATCATTTTACATTAAGGTTAATATAAGAATTCAGGGAAATTCTATCACAATTGTTCAATTTACGTTGTTCCTATTTCTGATCGCGTACTGGGCTAGGCGGCATCTTAAAGCGCGTGGAATGGCGAGTAAAATGCACTATATAAACTTCTATGATAGGGCAATCAGAGACCCGCTTAGATCACTTTATATTTTGGTTAATATAAGAATTCAGCGAAATACTATCACATTTGTTCAAATTACGTTACTCCTATTTCAGATAGCGTATTCGGCTAAGCGGCATCTCAAAGCGCATGAAATGACGAGTGAAATGCACTATTAAACTTCTAGCGTTGGTCGAAGAAAGACCCGATTAGATCATTGTACATTAAGGTTAATATAAGAATTCAGGGAAATTCTACCACATTTGATCAATTTACGTCGCTCCTATTTCAGATAGCGTATTGGGGTAAGCGGCATCTCAAAGCGCATGAATTGAAGAGTGAAAGGCACTATTAAACTTCTAGGGTAGAGCGAACATAGACCCGATTAGATCATTTTACATTAAGGTTAATATAAGAATTCAGGGAAATTCTATCACATTTGTTCAATTTACGTCACTCATATTTCAGATAGCGTATTGTGCTAAGCGGCGTCTCAAAGCTCATGAAATGGCGAGTAAAATGCACTATTAAACTTCTAGGGTAGGGCAAACAGAGACCCGATTAGATCATTTTATATTTTCGTTAATATAAGAATTCAGCGAAATTCTATCACATTTGTTCAATTTACGTTACTCCTATTTCAGATAGCGTATTGGGCTAAGCGGCATCTCAAATCGCATGAAATGGCGAGTAAAATGCACTATTAAACTTCTATGGTAAGGCAAACAGAGACCCGATTAGATCATTTTATAGTATGGTTAATTTAAGATGTCAGCAAAATTCTATCACATTTGTTCAATTTTCGTCGCTCCAAATTCTGATAGCGTACTGGGCTAGGCGGCATCTTAAAGCGCGTGGAAAGGGGAGCAAAATGCACTATTAAGCTTCTATGATAGGGCAATCAGAGACCCGACTAGATTATTTTATATTTTGGTTAATATAAGAATTCAGCGAAATTCTATTACATTTGTTCAATTTACGTCGCTCCTATTTCAGATAGCTTATTGGTCTAACCGGCATCTCAAACCGCATGAAATGACGAGTGCAATGCACTATTAAACTTCGAGGGTAGGGCGAACAAAGACCCGATTAGATCATTTTACATTAAGATTAATATAAGAATTCAGCGAAATTCTATCACATTTGTTCAATTTACGTCGTTCCAATTTCAGCTAGGGTACTGGGCTAGGCGGCATCTTAAAACGCGAGGAATGGCGAGTAAAATGCACTGTTAAACTTCTATGATAGGGCAATCAGAGACCCGATTAGATCATTTTATATTTTGGTTAATATAAGAATTCAGCGAAATTCTATCACATTTGTTCAATTTACGTCGCTCCTATTACAGATAGCTTATTGGGCTGAGCGGCATCTCAAAGCGCATGAAATGACGAGTGAAATGCACTATTAAACTTCTAGGGTAGGGCAAACAGGACCCGGTTAGATCATTTGAAATTAGGGTTAATTTAAGAATTCAGCGAAATTCTATCACATTTGTTCAACTTACGTCGCTCCTATTTCAGATAGCGTACTGGGCTAGGCGGCATCTTAAAGCGCGTGGAACGGCGAGTAAAATGCACTACTAAAATTCTATGATACGGCAATCAGAGAGCCGATTAGATCATTTTATATTTTGGTTAATATAACGATTCAGCGTAATTCTATCACATTTGTTCAATTTACGTTGCTGATATTTCAGATAGCGTATTGGGCTAAGCGGCATCTCAAAGCGCAAGAAATGGCGAGTAAAATGCACTATTAAACTTCTAGGGTAGGGCAAACAGAGACCCGATTAGATCATTTTACATTATGGTTCATAAATGAATTCACTGAAATTCTATCACATTTGTTCAATTTACGTCGCTCCTATTTCAGATAGCGTATTGGGCTGAGCGGCATGTCAAATCGCATGAAATGACGAGTAAAATGCACTATTAAACTTCTAGGGTAGGGCAAACAGAGACCCGATTAGATCATTTTATATTATGGTTAATTTAAGAATTCAGCGTAATTCTATCACATTTGTTCAACTTACGTCGCTCCTATTTCAGATAGTGTACTGGGCTAGGCGGCATCTTAAAGCGCGTGGAATGACGAGTAAAATGCACTATTAAACTTCTATGATAGGGCAATCAGAGACCCGATTAGATCATTTTATATTTTGGTTAATATAAGAATTCAGCGAAATTCTATCACATTTGTTCAATTTACGTCGCTCCTATTTCAAATAGCGTTCTCGGCTAGGCGGCATCTTAAAGCGCGTGGAATGGAGAGTAAAATGAACTATTAAACTTCTATCATAGGGCAATCAGAGACCCGATTAGATCCTATTATATTTTGGTTAATTTAAGAATTCAGCGAAATCCTATCACATTTGTTGAATTTACGTCGCTCCTATTTCAGATAGCGTATTGGGCTAAGCGGAATCTCAAAGCACATGAAATGGCGAGTAAAATGCACTATTAAACTTCTAGGGTAGGGCGAACAGAGACCCGATT